>VWZN01007174.1:109677-147379 GCA_013396955.1 Regulus satrapa | reverse complement strand
TAAAAATACTCTGTTGTCAAGTATTCACAGGGAGGAGAAGAAGAACGGGAAGATGGGAAGTTTGGGCAAATTAAGAAAGCAGTTCTTAAGAGTTCCCTTCTCCACCCATCCCTTCAATAAAGAAAAGTATGCAAGAAACCCCCCGAGCAAATAGTACGGGGTAATGTGCCAGTGCTGCTCATGCTACATTTCACAGTGCTCTGACTGAAAACCTCTGTTGAGGAACCAGTAATCTTAATAGGAAAATAAGCCTTAGCCAGAATGCCTGAAAGGTTTTTTTGTTTTGGTTTTAGGGTTTGGTTTTTTTGTTTTGTGCATTACTTCTGCTTAATGTACATATAGACTCTATTAGTGGAGTAGTTACTCAAGCTGCTGCTCTTTTGACATTAATCAGCTGCAAGCCTGGCTCCTGCTCCAAGCAGTTTTTGTGGATAAACAGGAGGCTGTTCCCTGTTTTGTTAGAAGTTGAGCACTGATCGGGTTGTGCTTTAAGGAAAAGACAGTCTCCTCAGCATGATTTGTAGTGTTAAGTCCAGTTTTTAAGAGTAGGAATGTGGCTTGATGTTGATTTGAGGGTTGTTGTTTTGGTTTTTTGCACACCTGTTTTTGAATCCAAGGTCCTGCAGCTGCTGTGGGGAGATGCTGCTTCAGACAGACAAGGTGGTGTTGTCATCTGTGGAGCCTAAAAGGACTCATCAGGAATTGCTTATCCTTCTCATGCTTAGAAATTGCTTCCAACATTGCTTGTTCCATCACCTCACCAGGGATGAGATGAGCCTCTTTGACCTGTCATTTCCTGGGTTCTCCTTTTGCCTTTTCCAAAAGTAAGAGGGATAACAACAAAGGGACAGAGAATATGGGCATAACGTAGATGGTTCCAATTTCCTGGTATCTCTGATGAATTTCACCAAAGTGAGCCATAGAGGCCACCAGCACTTTAGGAACTGTTGATAAGATTGTTGAGAGCTTCTGGAAAACGATTGAGGCCCCAGAAAATTAGGGGGAAATTTTGTACTTAATTTTCAAAAGAAAGAAGTGGAACCAGTTAGCAGGAACTCAGCAGGAATTGCAGTCTGCTGCTGTACTGAAGCTGCTACTTTATCTTCTTTATAATTCTGTTTGAGGTATACATTGTCCTTTTTGTGTAAGGATGTGTCTTTGACCTTTGAATTCAGAGCAATGCTCCATTTTTTTTTTGCTTCCAGATGTTAGTGCTCATTTTCTTTCGTTCATCTGAATTCTGCAGGCAGGGTTATCAAAGCTGCCTCATGTTCACTTATTTCAACAAATGTTGTGTTTAAACATGGGTTAAAAAGAACCTCTGTGGTGTTTATTATTGAAATAGAAATGTTCTGATCTGCTTTACCAAGATTCCAGAATAGGTATTTCTATATTTTCACCTACTTTTGTGTGAAAAGAATTTTGCTGGTTTTTTCCTGCAAATTCTGCCTTTTTAAATCTTACGAAGCATTTTGAGTAGCTTCCCCAATTGGAATCTAAGAAATAACTACATACTAATATTAAGAATGTCCTGCATAAATTATCTGGCAAATGTGGTCATCTTCTGGCAAAAGCTGGGATACAAGTGTTTTATAAAAACGACAGTATTAATTTAAAATGGTAAGGAAAGCTGCTGATTTGAATTGCAGATTTGATGCTAAATAAATGTTAAAAATTTTGTATTACAAGAATTTGGCTGAATAGTAAGTAAATGGAAAAATTATATATGAGATTTGTTTTGACAGTGTAATTAAACTCAAAAACATGATGATTGCTACTTTTGAAATTGTATAATGCTGAAGAATTATTTATCCTAATTGAATGCCCGATTTTCCTTTTACTAAGAGCGACTGTTTTCCTTCCTTATATCCTTATGTGGATATTTTGGTAAGGAGAGCTTAGCAGTAATATCATGGTTTCAAGTGGAAGTAAAGAGCAACAAAGAGAGCCAGGTGCACTGTTGTGGTGGTCACTTTGCCCTGTGCTTCAGCTTCCCATCCTTCACCTTGCCCCAAGCTGCCTGGTTCTTTCACCTTCCTTGGCAGTGGGAGCAGAACTGGCACAGGGAGTTGGAGGGACTGGGAATGGGCTGCAATTCAATTCCTTTTGAGCGGGAACAGCATTTCAGACCTCTGCCAGCAGACTACTGAGCAAAGAGCAAAGTTACCACCCTACAGGTCTAGAGTTCTCCAGTCTGGAGTGGAAAGAGAATGTCCTGAGAATGGCCTGTAGTGCAGCCTCCATAAGAGGGCTGAAGCTATAGAATCACACCTTGGTGTATGGGATGAGGCCCTAATGTCTTAGTGGAATCAGACCAGCTGACTTAAAGAGGATGAGGGCATGAAGAGGGAGATCTTCCCTGGGCTCTGAAACATCTCGAGTATCTGTCCATAAAACATTCTAAGCATTAAAGTGCTCTGGTAGAACTGCTGGGAATGGTTCATATTGAATCACACTTTGTATCTTAGCAGAGACTGTGCTCAAGAGAACTTACCTAATGTAAGATATTAAGGAGTTCCTGATGTCTTGAGGAAGATGACTAGTTTTCATCTTCTGCCCTGGCAATTTTGGCAGGGTACTGTATCCATGACAGTGTTCTGCTCAGTTTCTGCCTTAAGCTGTAGACGCATGCACACACAAACAAGTCACTGGTCACGTGTGTTGGTGGCAGATGGGACAGGTGATGCTGCTGCCAGCCTGAGTCAGGACTGGGCTTTGCCTCCTATGGCTCAGTGTGTCCTCTAACAATCCCACGGGCACTCTGATAACTGGTGCCTTGAGGAAGTTGTCAAGTTATGTCCTATCCAAAATTTGATTTGGTTTAATACAGATTTTTTCCTTTGGATGAGGAATATATTCATAATTAACATTGCACTGACTTTTTTTGTTGTTGTTTTGTTTCAGAATTACTGTAAATGTGTTAAAAGTATTTGCCTAATTGCATAACCTTTTGTGCTTAGTGGGGTTTTTTCATTTCATAATTGCATGCTAGGACTGGGGCAGTGTGGAAGTCAGTTTTCCCTTGTACCTATTAGGAAAGTATTCCATAATGAGATTTATTTAGATTGCAAAGGGAAATATATTATAATAAAGGGATAGCATGGCAGTAAAAGGCTTGAACAAGATCTAGCAGTAAAGATGTATACACTCTAGGAAAGGGATCTGGGGAATTGTGACCAAATCTTGGAGCTACAAATCCAAATACAATTTAAGAAGAAAAAGCCCAGTCACATTACCTTTCTGACTACACTGACTTTTAAATAAAATTAGCTCCTTGGAAAAGGAAATTGAGCCAAAGGATTTCTTAATTTTTCTCCTATTTTCTTGTCTGTACTTAATTCCCCTAACTTGTGCTTTTATTGTACAATTTCTTTGTTTTCTCTTTATTTGTTATTTCCTCTCAAACTTAGTAGATACTGTTTAAGATAATGGAAAGAACATGAAACAAATGGGGTTTTTTTAGGTTAATGAAGACAGCTCACATAGGAGTAGCTTTGTTTCAGTAGAGCTGTGTAAGATATTAATTAAGTGAAAATTTTCACTGTAGCAAAATGCATGTGTTGGATGTATCTCAGAAAAAACACAAGTATATCAATTAATCTCTTGCTTCTTTAATGTCTGCTGGAAATTACTTAACTGTCATGTCTTCAAAATTGTATGGTTTTATCCTACTTCAGATTTTTTGATTATAGAAATACTATTATGTAACAAGTTTTTTGTGTGACATTAGCAAATTAGTCACCTTTCTCTCTTTCAGCATTTGTACAGACCCTATTGCCATAGTAACTGAGCTCTTCATAATGGTTAATGTATTAATCCTCAGAACAGCCCTGTGAGCTGGAGAGGTGTTCCTGCTTCACACGGGAGTCACGGACTCATAGGGGAGCTGAGTGATTTATGGATAACCCCACGAGCCAATGAGAGCAGAGAGTTTCTCATTCCTGTTCCTGTGGTATAAGTGCCTTCTTGATTTAACTGTCTTTTCTTTGCCCAGCTTTCTTAAATTAATGAATTTTAGTGGAATTGGCTGCAGCCATCTGGAATGTTCTCATTTGCATATGAGATCCGTGTGGCTGTCAGTGTTCAGCAACATCAGGCTTAATGAACTCTAAAGATTCCAAGGAAATTAAATGTATGTGTATTCTCAGTGGATTATGAGATAGATTTTTTTTTTCCCCTTTTTCTTCTTGTATATCACAACACCGAAAATTGGCCAGATTTTATTATACCAATGCTCACATAATTGGCAATACATAGTTCCTGTCTGTGCTGATACAGCAGTGCCTTGGAATATCTGCTTTTGAAGGCCAACCTGTGAAACTTTGAAAGCTTGACTTTCAAATCTTTGCATTCAGAACATTCTGCTATTTTTTTTGTTTGTTTGTTTTTTGTTTGGTTATTTTTAATTTTTAGACAGAACATAGTTCCCAAGTGGAAAGGAAACGCCGAGACTCATTCGGGATGTTTGACGGTTATGATAGTTGTAGTGAGGATACCAGCAGCAGCTCCAGTTCAGATGAAAGTGAGGAGGAGGTTGCTCCCTTGCCATCCAGTCTCCCAATTATCAAGAACAATGGACAAGTTTATACTTACCCAGATGGCAAATCTGGCATGGGTGAGTATGTGCTGTATGAGTGCAAGGAGTTGGATATTGATGGGTTTTAGCCTGTGCTGGATTGTGAGGGTTCCATCCCAAGTGTTGGTCCCAACTGAAAAGGGAGCAAAGCAGCTAAAGGGTTGGGGTTGGTTGGTTTTGGGAGGACGAATTATTTGGGTTCTGCTAAACTGAAATAAAGGAGGGTTTGAGTCCTGGCAGGGAAGAAATAGTATGCCCTCCTGTCCAATATGTCTTATCTGCATGTGCATGATGTGTGTTCTTGTGTGCACTGATTTTGTTCTTGGAGCTTTGAAGACAATGTCAGTGTGTTCTATCTAAGGTATGCCAGGGCATACCTTCTCTCTGCCCTTTATGTTACATATACAATATGTTTAAATGTATTTCTTTCTATACTAGTTAAACTTAATTACTGCTACTGTATAAAACCTGTTAGCTTATACCTGCTTACTCCTCACTAGGTTTGAGCTGGAGGATACTACAAAAATAAATTTAAAAGGGAAGATTTATTTCATTATCAGGAAAAGATATTTTATGTGAAATCCCAGTGATTAGTGTAGAGCTCTCTCTGAGCAGAATTTTGGTATGGTCTCACTGACATTAGTTAGTCTCTAAGTCTTACTCATAATGGAATACACTGTGGGTGATGCTGTCTACCTCTGAAACATGATTCTAGCCAAAAAAAAACCATTGGTGGGCTGGGGTAATTGGGATATACTAATTTATGAATCAGACAAGACATCTGGTTTTATTTCAGGTTCGAAGTAGTCAATATTTAGAGGAAATCAAAATTGGCAGGCCCAGATTCAAAGCAGATGCTTCCTTGAGAACAGTGAAAAATCAAAAATTGGCTTGAGCTGACTTAGCTGGGTCATTCACTTGCACCAGGGATGAAGTTAATAGAGAGCAGAAAGAGGCACTGTTTCACCTGTCAACTTGAGGTTCTTGGTCATTGATATTGGTTTCATTGATATTAGTGGTGGCATTTTAAATTATTTTTTTTTTCTGTGCAATTTTCTTCTGAGTCAAATGCTCAGAAACTGTTTGATGGTACCACCTCCAGGACCTTTATTCTGTCCTCTTTGTTCTGAATTTTTACTGTGGTTTTAACTGCATTCTTTAACATTTTGGGGTCTCTTTTCTCTCCTCTGATTAGCTACATGTGAGATGTGTGGGATGGTTGGCGTCCGAGACGCTTTTTACTCTAAAACCAAGCGCTTCTGCAGCGTGTCGTGCTCCAGAAGCTACTCCTCCAACTCCAAGAAGGCCAGCATTCTGGCCAGGCTTCAGGTAGCGGTACAGACACCGTTTTCTTTACATCCTTTCTGTCGTCTGTGGTGGTGAAATTAGGTATTTTTACAGATGACTGCATGTTTTAAATCAGTTTCTCGGGTTTGAGGGTTTTCTTTAGAGTTGCAAAATAGATATATGTCCGTTGACTTAAAGTATTAATGAAATAATCATCCAGGCATGTTTGTTGTATTAAAGAAAAGATGGAGAAATGTAAAGAAATACTATACTCTATCTCAAATTCATTGCAGCAAATGCCAAGAAGCTGCATTGCTATAAGTTCGATTAAAAGTTCTTCCTTTTAACCTGCTTTTAAGAGATATCTTTTTTTCAGGTAAACAACAATGAAGCTATAGTGCTGTTCAAGTTGGGATAGTAGTACAAAAGTCATCTTTTGGACACTCCTTACTACTGGTTTTTGAACTTACCTTATAATACATGTAGTTGTGTGATACTTTGTGTTTACTTCTAATTTTAAAGTCTGCCAAAGATAGCTTCAGACCTGTGGAAATTTCCTAATGCCAGTTTGGAAAGATGTTATTTACTTGGGGGGTTTTGTTTGGTTATTTTTTTAGGGTAAACCTCCAACAAAGAAGGCTAAAGTTCTACAAAAGCAGCCGTTAGTGGCTAAATTAGCAGCATATGCCCAGTACCAAGCAACTTTACAAAACCAGGCAAAGACAAAAGCAGGTAAGGGCATATAAACAGAGCTGACACAAAAACATTGGAAGGTTTGTGCCTCATTAGCAGCTTCCTAACTAAAATAACTTTCCCTTAGCAGCTGTCCCTGTGGAAGGTTTCAGCTGGGGTAACTACATCAATAGTAATAGCTTTACAGCAGCTCCTGTTACCTGCTTTAAACACGTGAGTATTTCTCAGTTTGTGCTTTCCTTCTCTGTGTGTGTATGACTGAGTCCGTGGAAGTTCTTGAATTAATTTTTCTAAAACATTCATATCCAAATATTTTTGTGATCTATGAAATATAGAGTATGAATACTTTTTAGATAGTTTCTGTCCTTTAAAACAGATTCTGAACACCATAAGTTACTTTGATCATCTGTACTCATAAACAAAAAGGAAGGCTCTTACATACTTCAGCATTGTTTTGCTTATGTTTAAGTCACAGAATCATCCCATGTACTGCAGAGTAGCAGTACAGTCAAGTTGTACTGAAAACAGTTACAAAAGACTTTTTAGATTAAGTCAGGGCTGTTCCATTGTGTTGGATTATATTTTCTTTACATATTTAGATTTGATATTTTCTTTTTTAGTTTCTAGCCAGAGTCTCCCTGTCAGTTGTGCTGCCAGGTAGTCTAGTATGGGGGAAAATGAAGGCTGTTTAGAAATATAAACCAAAGAAAACTAACTTTTAAAATTTTAGAGTTTAAAAAGTTTCAGTCAAAAAGACATTCTTTAATGACTGAAGAAATTAGGGGTTGGGGAAAATATTTAGTGCCATCTGTCTTTTAATGTGTTCTTAAAATTCCAGTAATTAGACGTTAGACTGACAATTAAAATATTGTCAGTACTTTGTGTCTTAAGCAAAAGCTTTGATACACAAGGTGTTTTCTTAGCATATTTTTTAATTTGAGAAGTTGAAGTGTTCTGTGTTACAAAACTTTTGTTTTGCTCAAAGTTATGTGCTGAAGGTTGTAATCAAAACAAACATTTTTGCCTTCATGGAAGTTGTCCCTGAGGGAGAAGGGACATATTTTCTCTCCAGCTCAGGAAGTCCTTCTGGGCCCTCTCATCTTATAAACCAGTGGGAGTTGAGGGCTCCTGGCAGTTGGCACTTTGTCAGTAGTGCCCTTTATGATCAGAGGCCTCAGCTACAGAACTAATGCAAGGCGGCCCAGAACAGAGCCTTGCATTAGGAGAACTTGCAGAATTTTTATCAAATTCTGTGTGCTTGAGTCAGCATGTTTGCATTTTGCTTTTGGAGCTATGTACATGTTAATAAGTGATTTCGTAAGTCCATATCAAAAAGTATTGTTGGATAACATGGGCTGTGCTATTTTATCTGCAGAGGTCTCAGGATGGGTGGCATCCTCTATTAGAGACAGCTATGATTGTCAGTCACTTGTAAATTATGCTTCAACATTACATTTTATTAAAAGGAGTTGTATCTTCCTTTCTCCCTGCTTCATTCATTCATTCAGTGGCACAGTGCCCAATAATGTGAACCAAGACCACGCTCATGGGCACATTGTACCTTGAAAATTTTCACAAGATAATGGCAACAATGCTACCAAGTAGCCTGAAAATTGTTTCTTTCTGTCTTTATTTTCCTTTTTCATACAGCTAAAATGCAAATTCTACAGTTTTCTTTGGAGATTTCTACTTCTTTGGTGAATATGAGTTAGTGTTATAAGGGTATGATTTACATTTAACTTTGCCGTAATTATTTCTTTAAAAAAAGCATTTTTTTAACCAGTCAGAATCTGAAAAATGCATCAGTGCTCTTTTGCTAGATCCTTCTGTGTCCCAATCTCCATCAATAATTAGACAATATTCTTTTTGCCTTTCTGGAAAGATTACTACTGTTTTCTGTATACTGTATTGCTTTGATTTGTAAAAGTTTGTATTAGTTTGTTACTATCCATGTTAAGGATTTCATACACCTGTATTGGTGTGATGGAATATATAAAACTTATTCTGTACAAGACCGAAGTGTTGAATTGACAGTAAAATTACAATGTATCTACCCTTAAATTCATTATTCAATAAAACATATTGAATTTACTGTTTATACTGAGTGTATCTGTATATGTATTTGATAGGGAACATCAGGATCAGTATTAAAGAAAACTTATTATGCGATGTGAGATTTGGCTCCTTAATTATTTTTTAATAACCTGGCATGCTTCAGTATCTCAGGTCTGATGTAGATTTCACAAATCAGTTTTTCTGGTTTTGTTTTTTTCCTGGGAAGTTATTTCTTCTTCAGTTTAAAACAGTTACATTTTAGAATTAAAGTATCTAAATCTTGGGAAGTTCTCTCTCTTTCTCTTTATGATAAGAATGAATTTCAAAGAATTTTGATGTGCTTTTTATGCCTCCATGTTACCTTTATTTCAGACTTGAGTGTTAAGAAACACTAATGGAATTCAGTAGCAATAGAGTGGCCATGCCCATGACTTCATTGTTCAGTAAAATGAAGTAGTGAAACTGCTTTGGTTTGTCCTACAGGAAGCTCATGACAATCCCAGCATTCCCATTTGTGCGCCTTGCAGCCTTTTTTTTTTTTATTGTTGTCAAATTGCATTAATCAGGCATGCAGCAAGAGCTGGTGCAGAGAAACTCAATATTTTTTGTATGGAGTTATACATTAGTCACATACAGCGAACTCATTGCTGACCTATGTTCCACTTTTTCTCGTCTAAACACTTTTTACTTTTTTTCTATAGTTGCTTTTATTAGTTCAAACCATTTGTACAAATGAAAGCAAATTACAGTGGTTTGAGTTGTTTTCCAGTACTAGTTACTAGGCAACTTTATGTACAACTAAGAGCAATTATTTATTTTTCACTCTGTTGCTAGTCAGAGACACATTTCCTGAAGTTGTTTCTTACGGCTGAATTTTGTTCTGAGCCAAAATATTTTCATTCTCTTAGTGTCTTGTGGGGTTTTTTTAAACTATATCAAGTGAGTTAAGGGAGCATTTCCAGGATGCTACACTGGGTGGCAGTGCTCTGCTTTGAAGGTTTTTGTTTAAATCGTTTTGTATGTTTCCTCCTTTGGCATTATTTGTTGGGACACTGCTCACACAACAAGGTTTCAGCATTCCGTGTAATTCAGGAATTGTAGCATCACCGTCCTACCAGTGGAATTAGTAGCATCACCATCAGGATTTGCCATTAAAATCCTGATTTAATTTAAAGTGTGGAATCATGGCAATGTTGATGCCATCCAAAACCATTAGAAGCCGCTTATTTAAGCCATGTGAGCTCTGTGTTCAGGTGCGTATGTGGGAATACTTGGCCTTTAGGTGCTGCTGTCAAGTAGGCCCTTCCTGACTGCACCTTACCTTGCAGAGAAGGCCCTTGGTGCTCACAGATAGACCCCTCCCAGGTCATGTCCCGGAGCAGGAAACCAGGAACCAGCTCTTCCTTGTTTGGGAGTGAAGGCCATCTCTTCGTCATGAGTCTGAAAGGTAAATTTGTTCTTACCTGTAAATGATGGTTCTGCTAGTTCACACTATGCCAATCCAGACTGCAGTCACCTTCCAGCCAGCAGATAAGTAAGACTTAACCCTTCTCTAGTGTGTTTTGAGTTTTTAAAAAGCATTCTTCAAACATTGGTTGATTAATCAGACGAGACAGAGGAGAGATGAAGGAAGATGGCTGTCACAGCCCTGGTTTATCCAAGTCTTCCTGCTTCAAGAATATCCCTAATGAGTGAAGGAGACTAAGATGGTGCAGTGTAGCAGAGGTGCTGTAAACAATCCCTCAGGACAGTACCATTGTCTGATATTTCAGCAGTGATGCTGCACAGGATGGCTTCCTTGTTGAAAGGGTGAGCCATATGGATTGGTGTAGGAGAACTAGCAGAACCAATGTTTTCACAGACAAGGACAAATTTAACTTTCTGCTATTTCCATCTATACCAATCCACGCTCTAGAAATGAAATTTCCATTGTAGGTTGATGTCAGGAGAAGTGTTTTGATACACTATTCTCTCTGAATCAACTGAATCGATGAGCAGGCAGTAAAATGTACTTCAGTTGAGTGCAGCTGAATTATGAAATTATTTAGTACTGTTATTTTTGATTGTTTGGCCTCATCTGTATCTCTGTATAGGCAACAAGATTTACTAAAATATGCAGTTTGAAAAGTTTATTTCTCCAATTCAAAAACTTAAACATGTCAATTTTTAGAAGGTAGTGAGTATGGGATGGTACTTAAGTTGTATCTGCATATTTTGTGTGTGAAAATAAGCCATCATCTTTTCAGTTGGATTTTTTCTGGCTGCTAGTTGGCAGAAGAGAGCTCTGTGGTCTAGACTGGTGTTGATGGGACATAGCAGAATATGAAGAGACCAGGCTTCAAGAATAAAAACTGGCATACTTACATTTCCTGTAAGAATTAAAAATAGTTTTAAGTTTTGTATAACCTCAAATACTTCAACTAGGAAACTAGGGTTTCCCCTTTTTTAAGATACATTCAGCTTCTAGTGCTGCTAGTGGCAATTGCTGATTGCCAGCAAAATTCCAATATTGTAATTTCTGGTCATTCAGATTTCTTCACTTGTAGCTCTCAGCAAAATTTTGTGCAGTTGGAAGCTGTTCCCACTGAGTGATTCAGTTCTCTGGGTTTGCAGAGAGCTTTGTAAATGAGACATGGTGCAGAGCCAAAGGATCCCTTCTTCAGTTGTCCCAGTGATAACTGGTAATCTCTGAACTCATATGAATTTATTTTTCTCAGAATTGATGTGGCTGTTGTTATAAAACACCCTAAATATGAATCTCTCTCTCTCTGGGTAGTCTCAAGTTTTAATGCAGACTCAGAAATTTTCTAGCTTGTTACCAGTATAACGTTGCCTGAGTTACTGTTTAGAATTTGCACAGCACTGTGCATTTCTGATATCTAAAAATACCATCTTTGACTGACATTTTGTGATGCTCTGTTCAACAAAATGTTCTTCTGGAGCTAGCAAACTAAATGCAATTTCTGTCACCAGCTTTTGCAAACCCTTACAAGTTCATCAGTAGGATTTTCCTTCTTGTTCCTAACATATTCGTCACATAGGACAGTGTAAGGGTTCTTGCTGTGTCTTTCCTTCTCATGTTCATTAGAAAGGTGCCGCTCAGAGCTTTCTCTTCTTTTTGCCTGCTCCATGGAGGATCACTTACAGGTGGTGTGAAAGCCTGTTCCTCTGAGAGGGTGTGAACCAGTGGGTGATAAACCCCACCATAATAAATTGTCAGAATATATTAAAGAAATAATTTTTAGGCATTCTTTCAGCAGCATGCCTGACTTGGAGAATTTCAAGTCTTGATGTCTGTGCTACAGGTACCATGATTTTCTTGCAAGTAGAATTGCATAGCAATTTCCACCACTCTTACTAACCTTAGTCGCTTCTTCCTAATTGAAACATCATAGAAAAAAACTGACCTTTGAGAATGTGTAATTTGTGCTTGTGCTTAACTGCTATTTAAATTTGGAATGTTGTAGATTTTTTTCAGTAAATATACAGGAACAATTGGATACAATTACAGTATTGCTCATAGTTGTCAAATCAAAACCAAAGTAAGTTTTCATAGAAACAGTTCTAACTATATGTTTGTTATATGTATATTAAATGTTTTGTCATTTTAAGTTGCTTGTAGAACACTGAGATAACAAAAAATTCATATTTTCACATGGTGAGCTGATGACTTTTTAACCCAAACCTTGACAGGCACCAATGGGGACTTGCTGGGGTGATATTGCAGAAGGAGTGCGAGTGGAAGTTCCAAACACTGACTGCAGCCTACCTACCAAAGTCTTCTGGATAGCTGGAATTGTAAAATTAGCAGGTAAATGTGTTTTAGCTGAAATTAAAATAATCAAAACTGTGTGAAGGGATCAAATACATTAGTCAGGGATCACCTAGTGAGTGTAATGCTGACGCTGGTCAGGTTGGCACAGCTGTGTCTGTAGGTTACACATTGTAATGCTCTCACTGTTCTACACTGGCTGCTATGATGCTTGAGAATGTCTGTCCTTGGATTGGTTTTTGTAATATTGCCTCAGAGTGCAGTAAGAGCAGTGCAGAGCAGATAGGAAGGAGACTGTATAAGAGCTGTCAAGAAGCCTCATTATACAAATCACTTTTCTTCGTAAAAAGTTAGGAATTCAAAGTCACAGATGTAAGATACAAAAAACCAGATACTGTGCATAATTATTTTTGTCCTGTTATGTACAACTTCTAAAGGTTTACAGTTCAATAATTTTGTTTATGCTTGCATGATAATTGCTGTATATAATATCAATAATGATAATGTGCATTTATCAAAGTAATCTATTCTGTACATTAATAGCATCCAAAAGTGTGCCATAAAAAAACTTGCTATTAAAAATTCCATTTAGAAAACCAGTGTAATGTACATGATGATTGGTCAACAAATATACATATTTTATAGTCTTCTTTTATTCTTGTATTTTTTTAAAATGCTTTCAGGCTACAATGCTCTGCTGAGATATGAAGGCTTTGAAAATGATTCAAGTCTTGACTTCTGGTGCAACATTTGTGGGTCTGACATCCACCCGGTTGGTTGGTGTGCAACCAGTGGGAAGCCTTTAGTTCCTCCTCGAAGTATGTAAATAGTAGCCTTACTGACTGGTTTCAAAGTCTCTTTATTAAGCTAAATTTGCTCATAGTCCAGATATCAAAGCATTCTGTTACCACAACAACTCTTTCAGCAGTTATGAATTAATAATTTTAACTTTTGGGGAAAAAAAAGAGCTTGACTGATGCTGAAAGTGTTCTTGGAGTAGCCCATCTGATGCAACTCAAAGCTTTTAAAATCAGGGTGGCAGCAGTTGCCTAATCAGTGATGGGAATGTGTGCTGATTTTATTTATACTTTGTTACTAAATTCTTTACCTGGCCCATATTAATCTTGGGTAGCATTCATTCTCTAAAGAGGCTTTTTGTCATTATTGTAATCTAGGCCTTTTAATAGTCAACTGGGATTTCTTCTTTACATATTCCAGGCTCTAATATTGTCTCTAACAGGCACAAAAAAAATCAGTGGCTTTTTTTCCCTCTTCATTTGCAACAGCCATCCAACACAAATATACAAACTGGAAAGCTTTTCTAGTGAAACGACTTACTGGTGCCAAAACACTTCCTCCTGACTTTTCTCAGAAGGTAAGGCTGATTCAGTATCAGTGATCTGTAATGAAAACTGCAGCACAATGTGAAGAACAGAAATATTTTACAGTGGCACAATAGCTCTCCTTGCAGTGAAGGAGATACAGTAGTTTCTTCTAGTTGATACAGTTCTCCTGGTAATCCCTTCTCCACACTTGTTAGTCCACACTTGTCAGTATGTATTTGGAAAACTGTTTGCTCTAGAAAGAACAGCTTTCTATAAAAACCTAGTTAATTTATTTTAATACCCCATTTTAAAAATTGACAGAAAACCCAGAAGTTAGCCTGTGATATGTAAGAAAAAATGAAAACTGATTTTTCTGATTCAGGAATGGTTTTTATCATGAGCTCTTTCAAAACTGAATGGAATATGTTAATATAGCATGGATGTAGAAGGAATAAAGATCATACTTTTAAATGTTACTATTTTTTTCTGCTCTGGACTACTTTTCTTTCTGTCTTAGTGATGTCGTCAAGTGTGGCAGCTGCTATAATAGTGTGCTCTAAGCTACCAATATTGTGAGATGATGGTGAACTATATAGTTCTTAGTAGAAATATGAGACTTAATTTGTTGGTTTACACTGCATGTAGTGTTTACAAAACAACCAAAAAGCCTTTCTGCGGTTCTTAATTTTTATTTTAAAATTGGCTCAGTTAGAAGCCAAATTAAATTGGCAAGATCTCAGTTGTTTGGGGAGTTGTTAATGAAAACAACAAGTGTTAGATACTGATTTTTAAATACAGTCTTTTTTCAAAAGTAGATTAATATCTGTTTCCATTCTTTTGTGTATTTGAAGAAATACTTTTGTAAATGGCTAGCTTTAATTGCGAAGCAGGTTTGTTTTCCATGCCTTAAAATGAAGTATTTTAATTCTGCTTTTTGAATGCTGTATTTTGTGTGGATGACAAAGCAGGAAAGAAAAAGTATTTTTTCTTGTTAGAGTTGTTTTTCAAGGTAACTTCACCCATTAGTAACAACTGAACAAATTTTCATTATGTCAGTGAAAAATTCCTTGAATTTATGTGAGAATTGTACCTCAGTCTTAAGGGATGACCTTTAAACAATTAAAGTATTATAGTATCTATTCTTAGTTTTCTGAAATATTTTGTTACAATGAAATAGAAGTAATTTGTGTCATTTCTCCAGATTAAGTAACGAGTACTTAAAGTAAATGACAAGTGCATTAATTCCATGATTTAATGGACAGGAAATGAAAAACCAGGATATATTCTTACAGAATGTGTTTTATGTTGCTTCAAGGTGTCTGAGAGTATGCAGTACCTGTTCAAAACTTCCATGAGGGTAGAAGTAGTGGACAAGACACACCTTTGTCGGACAAGGGTGGCGGTGGTGGAAAGTGTTATCGGGGGCCGCCTGAGGTTAGTGTATGAAGAGAGTGAGGACAAAACTGATGACTTCTGGTGCCATATGTACAGTCCACTCATTCATCATATTGGCTGGTCTCGAAGTATAGGACACAGGTTCAAAAGATCCGGTAAGTTTGGTTTGGGTTAGAGGTGGTGTGGGTAGTGTTGGCTGGGAAGAGTCTGGCTTAAGCAGTTCTGTTGCTTTACACAATTTATCAAACTGAATGATATTTATCATAATTTGATATTTATCAACTTAATAATATTTAAAAACATCACGTAATGTGGCTCAGGGGTTTTACCAATTCTATTACACTCAGGAATTTCAGTTAAAATTGTTAACATTTTATACAGCAGTGGAAAAGCCACAATAGCCTTTAGGTTGATTTGTAGTGTTTGGAAGAGTCAATGATAAACAGAAGTCACCAACTGTAACAGATAAACCTTCAATTGCACAATTCAGGCATGGTAAACTTCACTTTTCATGCTGATACCTGGAATTACTGATACAATGTATCAGTATCCTAGTAGATACAGAGTTGCTATTTACTTGCAAGTTTAAAGATTGTCTAAAATTTTCTATTGCAGTATATACTAGAGGGCATTAGGGAATGGGCTGGGAAGGTGAAGTGACAGTCTGATAGAAGGGACACAATTAAGGGCTTTGCTACCTGAAATACAAAAGCAGTTGTAATTTGAAGTAGTTAAAGCTTCTAAGCAAAAAAAAAAAAAAAAAGTCTGGGGTTTTTATTTTTTCTCTCTTCCTTTGAGCTGGTATCCCTTGTAAGGGGACAGGATTTCTGTAAAGCATTCCACAAGGCTTCACTTCAGAGAAAGGCCTTCAGTTTTCCTAATGATTCAACAATCACTGAAACCATTTATAAACATATATATATAGATACACATATACATATATCTGTATGTATTTAAAGTGATAATATGTAATTATATGAAAAATTATATATAAATGTAATTTTGTGTTATAGCATAGTGGAAAGTAGTTTACCTGCCAATTTTTTGCAGACACTTCTATGTAATACTTTCACCTATTTTGTGATATAATCAAATGGTCTTGTAAATACTGGATATTGGGATGGTCTTGTAAATACTGGATATTGGGGTTTTTTCTATAAATTATATTTGTGTCATAGAGGCAGCTCACATTGAAGTCAGCAAGGAAAATGGATGGATTACGTCCTCCTGATTTTTATGGCAGTGTTGCTATAAATTGTGGGCCTCTCACAACAGCAATTGGATAGTATTGGTTAACACATTCAGAAAAACATGTTGTTTGCACTCTGAACAAAACTTCTGAACAATATTATAGTATTATTATTTCTTGTAGATATTACAAAGAAACAGGATGGACATTTTGATGCACCCCCACACTTATTTATGAAGGTGAGTTCAGTAGCTAGAATACTCTTTGCAGAGTTGATTGAGGACCTTTAGTTCCTTTTATTTGCAAACCAGACCTGAAACTCTATTTACATCCTGGTGCAGCACAAGCATTTCTGGTTTTATTATCCAATCTGGCCTTATTGATATAAGCAGAGGTGCTAGAACAGACATTTCAGTCTGTTGCTTTGGCAGTGTGGGATATGTTTTGTTCCAGGCTCATTAAAATTCTTTGTTTCTGCTTCTCTTCTGTGATTCTTTAGGTAAAAGAGGTTGATGCAGCTGGAGAGTGGTTTAAAGAAGGAATGAAATTGGAAGCTATAGACCCCCTAAACCTTTCAGCAATATGTGTGGCAACTATCAGAAAGGTAAGAAAGCAAATGTGCATTTTGGGGAGGCAGAGAGTAATTCTTTTTCCTTAAGCTTTATTCAGGCTTGAAACAAGAAGCTCAAAATGAAAATTAGTGGAGTTCATTCACACAGTGAATAGGGTATGTCTGTCAGTTGTTTATATACAACTGCTATGATAATGTGCTCATGTAAATTTGACTTTCTTCTCTGAAAGTTCAGCCTTACCTTTGATTAGAATGTATTTGTGAGATGAACTTGCAGGAAAATATTCTACAAATTATACGAAGTGTTTTGCAACTGTTCAAAACCAGACCTCATCTTGCTGACTTGCAGAAGTCTATGAAGATATTTTAAGGCTGTTCTTTCTTAGCTTGATTGAAAGGGAGCCAATCCATGTGAAATCTTCTTTAAAAGAGAAAATGTAAAAAGCAGCTTAGCTGAATTGTTTAACCTTTCCATTGAGGAGAGGAGTAAGGTTATGATTTTGAGTAATGATGTACGGAACATCCTTGCAAGCTGAAGAACAGACTGAGTTATAAACTTTTAGAAGGGAAGCTGATATTCACAAGAAAAATAAACTAGAGATCAGAAAAAGGAAATGTTGATCTCATACCTTTACAGTTATCAAAGGTACATGTAATAGTGGTATTCACAGTCCTGGAGACAGGTATGATTTGGAGGGTTTTTTTATAATTGAATGTCCTAAGTATGTTTCCATTATTGTTGAGTTGCTTGCTTTTTTGAAACATGACGTGTTCTTTTTAGCTTTCTCACTCAGCTGAAGGTATTTAATGTGGAATTTTGTTTCTCTCTACCAAGGTGCTAGCAGATGGCTATCTTATGATTGGGATTGATGGCTCAGAAGCAGCAGATGGGTCTGATTGGTTTTGTTACCATGCCACTTCCCCTTCTATTTTCCCTGTTGGTTTCTGCGAAATTAACATGATTGAACTAACTCCACCCAGAGGTACAAGTAGCATTCTGACATCTTTTATTGTGAATATTGCTCAGTGATACTGTATGTGCCATATTCTTTGTTTCTTAACTCAGCCTACAAAATTCAGATAACTTAGGACATTCTCCTATTTGTTTCAGTCAAGTCTGAAACAAATACAATCGCTTTACTCTGAAGTAATCTGAAGTAAACCAGAGGTAGCCATCACTTCATTTACAAAAAAGTTAGATTGATTATTGGCTGAAATAATTTGCATTCGCTGTCAGAAATTGAGGATTCCACTAAGTCAATGGGAAGTGTGGGAGTCCGTGAAAGGGCTCTTCAGAAAGTGTCACTGGTTGGGAAGTCCTGGGCACCAAAACAATAACAAACCTTGTTAAGAATCTCAGGCTAATTCACAACTATACCAGTCATATTTTTGGAAGGCTATACACAAACTTGAGCTTTAGGACTGTACACTGAATAAACCGCTCTGTGAAGAAAAGCTGCCCACAAGCACATGTGCCTACAGAAGACTTTGCCTCCCTTTTCCTATTTTTTTGCCTTGGTCTGGCAGTTTTTAAGAGGATCGTAGCTGTATAACAGCAGATGACAATGATTTTATATGGCTTTTTCCCTCTATTCTCATTCTTACAGGCTTCTACTTGTATTTAATGAATTATCTTTCTAGGTAATAGCTACAGTGTAATGCAATGTGAAGAAAGTAATTTCATATAATCTTTGTTGTTGTACAGTGACAACTCTGTGTGGAAAGTGCAGTTCTACAGATTTAGTTTTTCAGTCAGCTCATTTAGTGAATTTATTGCCTAAGAATTCATCATCCCTCAAAAATCTGAGGTGCAGAGATTCTTGCAATATAAGTTTTTATGGGAGGAAATGCTTGTGTATCAGTACCTATCAGTCAATTTAGAAATACATATATGAAACTGATGTGATAGAATAAGAGAAACTTGCCTTTGTTTGTGAGATCTTCTTCACTTTTGAAACACTACTTTCAGAATGTGGGTTTTGTTGTTAGCACATTTATCATAATCAGTGTTTCTTGTATCATGGCAACCTAATTCTTTACCTCCATGTAAAATTTCCCTTTTACTGCAGTTTTTCCTACATCCTTTTTCCTCAGTAAAAGGTGATTATAAATCACACGTGCAGTAATCTAGGAAGTCATTTGGAAGAGGAATTACTAGCAGTAAAATGCAGAGCACAATGCACATTGGCATTTTTAATAGGATCAGAGCTCCTTAGCCCTAATGAGTAGGTTATTTTGCCTTCCAAATTATGGGCTGGAAAAAGGGTCGTTTCTTAGTTCTGCCTAGTCTGAAAAGGCACACATGCGCATTTCCTGTGTATGATGAACTTGAGTACAAATATATTATTGATGTAGCAGAGGAATGTTGCATTCAGAAAAAAAGCATTAATATGCGGGACTGAGAGTATTGCCATGATTAATTAACTATCCAGCTGCATCTGTTCATGGAGATATTCCATAGCCAGTGTGAGCACTCTTATTCAAGTTGCATTTAGCATTGTAGATAACTTCAGTTACTGTGAAGTTATTTGGCTTTGCAAAGCTCATTCCTCCCAAACGTCTTCATCCCATGCTGAAATCAGTAGAAGATGAAGATGCTTAGGCATTTTGAGGGATAGGATTGAATTTTGGACAGTGAGTATTGAATGTGGCAGCCTGGAGTGTCAACCCTCTGTCCCTACAGAGGTGAGATCCAGACCTCTCCTGTAGCTCCTGTGCCATGCCCACTGCATTACAGATTTTCAGGATGTTCATCACTGCACAGTGCTGCAGAGAAATCTTTCAGGCTGTTGTTGCTCCAGCTAGAATTAGAGAATTATTAGTTTAGCAGTTGTTGAAGTTGCCCAAAGGAAAAGATATTTCTGTATTTTATGCATATTCAGTAGCAGCTATATATATTTTTGAGAGATAATTTTCTTCCCTTTATAATAGCTTTTTTAAAAACCTCAAATTTTTTTGTATTACCTATCACTGTTATTTTTATCCTTATTAAACTTTTAAAATATCCATATTTATTCTTACCATTCTGTTCCTGACAGTTTTAAGTGTTTCAACAGTGGAGCTATTTCTCCACAGGGAAGAAACTGGATGTTCTTAATTCCATGATCTGTTCTGGATTGTGTAGGGCAATTTTTAGAGATAAGAATCTGCATGGACAAAAAACTTCCAGCTTAAATCATTAACCTTAACTTAAACAATATCTTTTATGTTATCCAGTGCTTCATTCTTTTTGTTTGTTGCAAATGGGCAATGTCCAGCTGGCTGTGTGTTCCTTAGATCAAAGCTCAGAGAGTGGAAGTTTGATATTGATGTTTGACTTTTGTTGTCTTTTTAGCTGTAACACACTCCCAATGTGCTATTTTTGCTGTTCTTACACATAAAGTTTGCAGTTGCTTTATGTAAATGTTGTTTAAAATTCGCAGGTTATGCAAAGCTTCCTTTTAAATGGTTTGACTACCTCAGGGAAACTGACTCAATAGCAGCACCAGTAAAGCTCTTCAATAAGGTAATGAAATTATGCATGTCTGTAATGAAATTAGTATTTTCTTTGCATTTTTGCATAGTGCATGGGATGTACCTATTTGTTAAATATAGTTTTGAAAAACTAAGACTTCTAGAGATAAGAAATATTTGAGTAAACAAAGGTTGAATATCTGAGATAATTAACAGATGCAGAGGTACAGGAAACTTCATCAATGATACTTGCTTTTTTTCTATATTAAGTTGATTGATATCCCTGTTTCAGCACTGTGCTTAAACTATCTTAATTAACATGCTTACTGATGCTTGCCTTCTTTGCTTCCTCAGGAAGTCCCAAACCATGGATTTCATGTTGGCATGAAACTGGAGGCTGTAGATCTGATGGAGCCTCGCTTAGTGTGTGTGGCAACAGTGACGCGCATTATCCACCGGCTTCTGAGGATACACTTCGATGGGTGGGAAGATGAATATGATCAGTGGGTGGATTGTGAGTCTCCGGACCTGTATCCTGTGGGATGGTGTCAGCTCACTGGGTACCAACTCCAGCCTCCAGCACCGCAATGTGAGTCCTACTTTGTCAATAATGGAAATTAATTTCATGGGAGTTCATTTTCCTAACCTTTTCCAGTTAGGTCCCCAAGCATAACAAAAATAGAAAGAGCTCTTGCTAATGCCTGGAAGTTTTAATTCACAGTTCTATTCTTTCCTACTTTGATTTCTAAAGTACTTCTGAGTGTTTTACTGTTTTTCAATGCCAGAAGATGGTGATTTGTTACAGGGTAAAAGCCTCTTGTCTGGACGAGCTCACTGAGAGTTTATATTGCTTTAAGGCTGCCAGTGTATCTCTTTCACCTCCTGAATTTGGTGGAACTTAGCCTGTGCAGAAGCTGTATCTAATTTATTGCATCACAACTTGTCCTGTCAGATCAGGTGATAGTAACCAATGAAATGCATTTCAAGAACTGTTTTTTAATGAGTGGGTAATGAGAGCATTCATGTTAAGTAGTTAATTTAATGCAAGTTGGTTTTCTACAGTAAATGTCTGTCTTTGTTCAGGCACTAAGGAAAAATTCTGTAATTGTGTAGCAGCTTTGACACATTCTAAAGTGGGGTTTTTTTAATAATAAACATAAATTTTGAATTCTTCATTTTTGCAGCATCAAGAGATAGCCAGTCAAGTTCATCCAAACAGAAGAAAAAAGCTAAATCACAGCAGTACAAAGGACATAAGAAAAGTGGGTGACAAAACAGTGTTTGCTCTTTACCTGATGTTTTAAAGTTTGTGGTCTCTACCTAAGTCCCTTTCTATTTGGAAGTGTTTGTTTCTAAACAGGTGTTATATTTAAAGGTGCAGTATGCCACAAAAGGAACTTTTTAATTGAGTAACCATTTTTTACAACTCGTGATAGATGAGTGGTAGATGTTGCTAATAATAATCTATGAATTGTAGATAAGCAATGGGTAAATTATTTTTGTATTCTGACATAATTTCAGTTAAATAATATATTGGCTGTGTACTATATTGGTAGTTGTGCTGCCTTGTACAAAAGACTCAAGTATCAACACAGTTTTCCCTCTGTTCTCTGTAACATAGATGAAGGAATAAGAACCAAGTTACTGGAATCAGAATGAGGTGTAGAAAATTTAAATTATCATCTAACTGCCTTCTCATTGAAACAGAAAAAGCTACTTATTTGCCAGATTTTCTGGTTTAGGCGTCTATGTAAATTAAGCTTTTGTATTATTAACTTCAGAAACAAACAGCATTGCTGTATGTGGTTGTTCGTTAAACAACCGTAATGTACTACAGTTAAACGTAGTAATGACATTTTTACGAACCTGCAGTGTTCAGGTACTTTCCACAGAAGTTGATTCCCTTGGAATCAAATTGTCAAAATATAAAATTAGCGTGCTTAATTTAGTGTTGCTTCCAGAGTGTTTTGTTGTTGTATAGAACTAAAGTGAGAAATTAAAACCTTGTCTTCCTGGTGAGTTTGTGAATCTGGATCTGTTAAGGCAAATTGGAACCTTGTTCTCCAGTCATTGAGAATACAACCTTTGCTGTGTTGATCTTTGGGCATGAAAAGAAGTTGCCTGGTGAGTGCCACAGATGAAACAGGTGTCTGGGAAGTTCTTAGAACCTCTTTTTAAGTTCCTCAAACATTGGAAAAAAATCCCTGGCTTTCCTTTCTGTTGTTTGAGAAAATAAACAGTAAAATCCAGATCCTTTTCAGAATCTTGCAGCAGTATTTTAAAAATAGAATTCAGGTACTGGAAAACTCCTGATTTGAGAATATCCATTGAAAGCTGTAAGTGCTGTTGCTTTAAGCTAAGGAAATATGGCTCTATGGTTAATTACCTTTGTGTAGGACCTGTTTTTTGATAATTGTGCACTGTCTGAGCAGATTTTGTTTAGCAAGCTGTTCTAGACCATTATACTCCTTACCTTACCCCTTTCCTAATATTTCTGCTACCCATCTTACAGTAAATATGACCCAAATCTGGAAAATCTTAGTGCCATAGGAAGCTTTAGTCTAGCTTTAGAAAATTTAGTCTAGGGAAATTTATTCTCCATTTCTCACTAACCTAAGGTAAATGTTGCTTGTGGAAACAAGGAAAACTTCTGATTTTGTTCTGGACTGTTTGCTGAATACTAAGAAATCCTCTTACCACCAGAAGATGAGAGAACAAGATCATGAACAGTTAGAGCCAGCTGCCTCCTATATGGATTTTTTTATAAGTAGGTTATGGCAACAGAAGTGCAGAGGCACAGGAAATAACACCAGAAGGGTCTTCTGAAGCTTTTTCTTTTTCCGCACTTGTAAATATAATAGAAAGTTATTTTGTAAAGTATTTCAGTCATAAAACCATATAATGCACGTGTGATGTTCTTATGGTGCCATGTAAAGTCATCACAGATGATGAACAAAAAACTGTGTCTTAAATTAGATTAGTTTTAGCAGGACTGGATTATTTCCACACATTTTTCTCATGTGCTCACAACACAGCCCAGGATGTCATTGAGTCATTCTGCTGTGTGTAATGATGCAGATTTCTGTTGCAGTGTCCCCTCCTTCCTAGGAGCACTGGGAATGTACATGTTCACTAGGGAGAACTGATTGCACTGTAAACACTTTGGGAATGCTTTTGGGGATACATGAGAATCTCCCCCAATTCCCTTTCCAATAGTGTTGGTGTCAGTGAGTAGAGTTTTGTGCTCTGCCTGCTGCTTAGAAGGCTGTGCAGGTGACTTCTTGAAGGGTAACAAGCCAGCATGCCTGGACAATTAATTAAGAATGAAGGATGCAATATCTACTGGTATCGTCTGCTTCCTCTTGGGTGTGTATATCAGAATAAGATAACTGAAATGATAATCTGACCTCCATATTTTTAAGGTTGGAATTCTGTGGACACCATTCTGCCTCATTAATCTTTCTAAAAGGCTCATCCTGAAGTTGTCTTATAAGAAGAGTATTTAAGCAGGATGGTATCTTTACCATATGCAGAATCAGTTGCCTTTCAGGGCTGGGCTTCTGTTTGTCTGTCTTACAGTGCTGACAGGACTGAAGCATCAGCAGCCACAGTTTTGATGTAGCTGAAAGCACTGACTTGTGTTACAGATCGTGTACCCTCAATACCACAGAGAACATGCCTTGAGTACAGAATGGGAGCATTTTAGTGATAAAGTAGAAACATGGTAATTTGTGTGGGAAATGTTTTAATAACACTTTTTCATTAATGTAGTGTTTAATAATTTGAGGGCATTTTAGAAGTTTTTTCTACACACTGAAATATTTGTGTTTGCAACGAACTGTAAAAATGGGAAATATCATTCTAAGGGAATTGAGAGCATGTATTTTTAGAGGTGATAAACTTTGTCTGGAGAGGATTATTTCCCCAGAAGCATCCTTTTGTCTCTTAGACACACACACAAACAACTGCAGCCTGAAACTGAGCCAAGATGTCTTGGGTGTCCAGGCAGAGGAATGTTTGTGACTGTGCAGTGTAGCTGCAGCAGAAGTATTTTACAGCATTTGTATTTCATTGATAGAGCATTGAATAAGTGAGTCATGGTATTAAACAATGCTCTTGAAGTCCTACCCATAGTCTGTAGAATTCAGGGGCTACAATGTGGTTGTTGAGAACAATATTCCCAGTAATAACTGAATGGTGCCTTTATGCAGACGCTGGTTTTCAAGAATGGGTAAATATCTATCAGAGCCATTTCTCAGTGAAACAGTCAGAGTTGCCTGATGCACTTTAACCCAAGCGTTTATTTTAGTTTGACTTGATGTTTAGAGAGGAAGATACCAGTTGGGAAGAAACCTGTCAGTTTGTCCAGCCTACCCATGGCAGGTGGGGTGCGGAGGATCTTCTCTGGGGATGCCGAGTTGATTCCTCCTCCATACCGAGCCCTTCCAGCACAGACAGCCCCGGAGGCCTTCCAGCCTCCCAGGAATAGCCAGGAGTTCAGTCCCAGCCTCCAAACAGGTAACTGGTTTACAGCAGTGTGTCACTGCAGAGTGGGAAGCTGTGGTCCAGGGTGTCATGTGCTGACTCATCCAGTCTTTCTTTTTTCCTTTTTTTTTTTTTTCTTTTGAATTTTAGTTGGTTTAATTTTTTTCGGGTAGAGAACTTTTCATTCTCACTGATGCACCATGTCACTGAATTAATCATTACAGAGGGTTGCAGCTGGTGTAAAGCTTCTGAGAAAGAAGGTTATGGTGTGGGTTACTGAGAATCCCAGAGGGACTCTGCAGAGTGTTAAAATACAAAAATGCATACTGTAAAATTGAATGGTAATGTATATCTGGAAATACTGAATGTAAGTAGGTCATTTCTGTGTGTCATCCTTTGCAGAGAAAATATGCTACAAATAAACATTTTTGTCTTTGTATCAGAAGAAGGCAGTTTTCTGGGAAAATTCCTTTGGAATGTGTTTGAAATTTTGTGGATTACTAAGAAAATACATTTGAAGCAGTGGAATTGTGCATCTGTATGAATGAGCAGAGAAACTCTTAAAAATTATTCTGTAGTATTGAAGTAGATTATAATTTTGAACTTAAGTATAGTTTATGTAACATAATGAGTCTGCAATTATACAAGTTCACTTCAAGGATCTGGTAGTTTTCTCTTCCCTTTTCCTAGTATCTCTGGCAACATAATGCAGCAAATTATTGCTAACAAATATGTGGCAACAGGAGCTGTCAGATAGGCAGAATGGTGTTGTCCCTGCAGAACAGTTGCTGGGTTGATAGGTTTAGCTTCAGATTTGCTTGATTACTCCCTTAAGCTTGCCAGGGTCTGCACAGGTTGCCCTGTCAGCACTTGCTACTGACTCTGGAATACATCCAGAACAGTTTCTCTTGTCCATCTGTTATCCATTAAGAGACTGGGAAAAAATGAACCCACATATCACCCTTAGGCCCTGAGGAAAACCTTCTTTCTTTTCTGCATACCTCTCAACATTTCTCAAGGACCCCTTTAGTCACACTTCATGTTCCTATTGGAGTGTATGTGCTGTGTTTACCAGAGCCTTTGATGCCAAAGAGAAACCTTGCTTAGGGGAAGAGTGTTCTGATACATCTATTATTGCACAACTGTTCTCTTATGCCAAATCACACCTGTGTTGCATTTCTATAGTGCAAAGACATACACAGTCTGAATTTCTATGTCATTAGATCTCAAAGTTCCTGTGAAACACCCGTGTTCCTTGGTTTCTAATACTCAGTGCTTTCTATAATCAATGGAGGGGGAACTTTTCAGCACTGAATATTGGTAAGGCTGGATAAAATTAATTGTCTTTATTGCCTTGTCATTGTCCAAAGATGTTTTGTGTTTATATTGAAACCAGCAAGACCATACCTTTTCAGTCTCCTGGAAGGAGACTTGACCTTGATACCATCTAATCAGTTTAAAACACACTTGAGATTGGCCAGAACTCATTAATTATGTGCATATTCCTCAACACCACTCATTGCCTGATATTGCAGTAACTGCAGGCATAGTGCAGGGGATGTTTGCATGGCTTTGAATGGAGTCAGTGGAAGATAAGGAAAGAAACATCTGTTCTGAAACTTCTTGTCCATGGAATTCAAACCAAATTCCCCTTTTATATTGTCATGAGCACAAGAGAAAGGTTCAGCACTCCTTCACCTTGGTTTGTCTGAAGTGGTTTTGCTCTCTAGCAAATTTCTGGTGCTGCTTTAGGGTGTATGAGTTCTCAACATCTTTCAGTCATCTGAAATGATCTCTTAAGCACTGAAATTCACCTGTTGGACTGCTTAATTTTTAAAAAGAACCTGCAGTTAGCTTGGCAGAGGAGGAGACTGTTCCCAGAGATTCACCCAACTCTGGAGCATATTGCTCCTTTTATATTGGTTTTGGGAGATTTGAATGTCATGGCATCAGACAAAGTCTATGTCCTGGGAAATCACTGAGACAATGTAAAAACGGAGTACCTTTTGCAGATATATCTGTATTCCTTTTCCTTTGGCTGGATGACTTCCATTAGTTTTCCTTTTCTTCTTTCAAGTAATTTGGCGTGTAGCTAAGCTTTTCTAATGGAGGATTGTAGTTAAGAAGTGTATAATAGGAACAAATTAATTTAGATATCATCAAATATCTAAATGTCAGGACTTTAGTTCAAATGAGCCAGAGACAATCCAGATCATGGCAACTGCTGTTACTCCTGTACCTGCAGGAGCTTCCTATTCAGGGGAGAGAAGGGAAGCAATGTGCACAGTGTGAATGTTTGTATCCCTGACCTCTGTGTAGCAATTGCTTAAGGCATTGCAGCATAGCGAAGTAGCCAGTTGTGTGTCTTATCATTTAGACAGCACTTTGTAGTCCCCTGGAGACGAGGAATCTTGGTCAGAGTTGGGCATAATACAGGGAAAAGTACTGGGGAGGAAAAATAAAGTAGGGATTGTGGGCTGTATAGGTGGGAGGAGGAATCTATTAAAGATGAGGAGAGCTTGCATTGTGCTGCAGCAACTTTTGGCATCTTCTACTGTCTTAATTTTCAAATTCTGTTTTTATTTATATCAAGAGCTTGTTTCAACATAGAATATTTATAAAAGAATAATCAAACTGCTTATAAATTACTGAAGGGCTATCAGTAGCAGCAGGTTCTGGGTTGGTGTTTTTTCCTTTCACTACATATTTCTGCATTTTAAGACATTGACAATGTATATAAACTTTATATTTGATAATTATAAACTTTGATACTTTTTTCATTCATTTGGTCATAGAGAATCATTTATTTTTGTATAATCGACCCTTTAATGTGGGTACTGCACCTTTAATGAATGTTTGCATATTTTGTTTTCAGTGTTCTTTTCATTGTGCTCATATTTTGATAATCATCTCTGATAATTTGATAATTAATGAAACTGGCAAAGTAATTGTGACATTATTGCTATTCATAACATCTTTGTCTTAATTTCATTTCTATTTAATTTTGACAAAAGAAGAGAGAACATTAAAACTACAAAAAATCTTTTGCTTTAATTAAATTTCTGGGATTTTAAAATGTTACTGATGGATTGAAAAATCTTTGTCAATATATTTTGTTGTCTCACATAGACTGCAGCAACTGGGCTAAGTAATTTGAGTTGTAGGTTAACTGTTGGCCATTTCCAATCTCATTTTCACTTGCATATGAGACTAAATAGGAAGAAAAAATGTTTAAAAATTAAAGTGGTTTAAAACACTCAGTTCTTGAGAAAATGTGGTAGAGAAGATATTACTGTAAGTAATTTGAATTCTGTTAATATTAGAGAATAACTTAAGGTTCCATTTGCACTCACAAAGTGTCTGTTCTAACTTAAGGTTCCATTTGCACTCACAAAGTGTCTGTTCTCTGTGAGATCCTGAGTGTTAAAGCATCGCTAAAATGCAGAATATAAGAAAATGGGGAATCTGGGATGCTCCCAATATAAATAATATTAAATAAATTTAAGGAGAAGTTGCACTTTAAATTATATAGATGTTTAATGTGAATTTCTGATTTTTAGTGACTTCGTTACAGCTGAAGGAGGAGTTGCTGGATGGAGAAGAGTATAGCTTCCTGCAGGGAACGTCTGACCAGGAAAGCAACGGCTCAGCCAGCTACTACATTAAACAGGAACCCTGAGACAACTCCCAGGAGTGGCAGGCACAGCATTGGTGATAGGAAAAGAACCTTTCTCCGAGACTGACTGATTCTGTTCCCACTTGGATGGTGCAGTCCAGGTGACTGTACCTGGGGAGCTTTGCTAAATGTAGATGAATTAGACTCAGTTCAGAATTTTTTGGAAGGGTGGGGAAACTATTTTAGTGAAAAAGATTTTTCAATTTATTAAAAACAAAAACAAAGGACACTTTTGTGTTGTATTTGAAGCTTTTGAAAGAATTTTGTAATATTTTCAAGTTCAGATCTATTGTGCATTGTTAACAAGAACTGAAATTCTAATTTTTTGGTAAGATTAAAGTTTATTTAGCATGATTGTGGGAAGCAGTTGGAGGAAGATATAGTTGCAAATACAAATGAACTGTCATAACAAATGAACCTTTTTGGTATGAGTTGGGAGACTTTTAGACTCTTGTGAACTGCACTGGTCATGCCTCTGCTTTTTTAATTGTGATAATTAGGCTTTAAAGCCCCGATTTAGAGGCATAAATTTTATGTGGAAGATAGTCCTGTAAAGCTCTACTCAGTGAGTAGCCCCCAAGTGCAACGGAGCCATCGACTGAGGAAGATTTTCACTTTTCAAGGTGTTTTTATTTAGTTTAAAATACCCTTTTTTATATATGGCTTTGTTTTTTAACGTTCCTTAGGGTCTGATTCAGTGCCCATTAATATCAATAGCCTTGCCTCCGTCGACTGCAGTGGGCATAGGATTGGATCTTCAGAGCTCTTGTCTGTATGTGAATGTCTGTAGTCTTGGAATGCTTCAGCCAATGTTTACAGAGCCCTATGCCAAACTGGAACTTCAGAAAATTCTCTCATTGGAAGATTAGTTGTAGCTCTGAATTTTGACTGAAGAAACAGCTTAGATGGACAGTCACTAAGGACTCCTTTGGTAGTGGGAAGGAACTTGTGAGTATTCTTGTGATTTTTTTTTGTTTGTTTGTTTTCCATTCAGAAAGCCCTAAATGTTTCCTTACCATCTTAAATTTGTGACCATTCAGAACTGATGTGCCACATAATTTCAGCTGAGCTAAAGGAGCCCTACATTGTGGACTAAAAATCAGTTCAGTCCTGCATGGCCTGCAATATTCATGTCTTGCTGCAATAGTGTAACATAAGAGTTGAGACTTGAGAACAGTATAAAAATCACATGTTTTTAATCTGTAATTCATAAACTGGATTTGCCTATTACCTGTAATTCTTGTCTCATGTCAGGCATCCCATTATCCCCACCTGGTCAGCTTCCAGATTTTTTACAAGGCAAAAGTCACTTAAAAGGGTAAAAATGATGACCACTTAAACACAAAGTATTTTTGCAGGAGCTCTTAATAATCTGAATTTTCTTTCTGTGTTTTTAACCTTTGTACATTTTTGCAAATGGAGTTGATGAGTGAGGTGGTTGATCAGCCCTGCAGAGCTGTGACTGGAAGAATGTGCATCAAGACCTTTAGCTTTTACCAGTAAGGTTCATTAACTAAACTCTCAGGAATTATCTTCTAAGTTCTGTAAGTGCTTTTGGGTCTTCAGAGATCCCCTTCAGAGCAGTACAATGACCATCTAACTCTTGACCATGAATTAGGGCTTAAAAAAAAGATCAAAATTTATTAACATCTGTATTCATACAGCCTAAGAAGTGCTTTAAGGATGTCAACCCACAGAGCCCCAGGAGATCATTTTTGTATATTGTTGTTTGAGTTAAAAAAAGAAAAAGTGCATAGAGAGTCAAAAACCAGCTAATTATTTTCTAAAATATTGCTCCAACTTTGGATTGATATGCACAGGTTTACCTCATTCTATGCAAGAGGGGTTAATTATGTAAAGTTTTGTATTTATTACTGGAAGAAAAACATGTCCTGTATAGTGTAGGAATGTCTGGAATTCTTTTCTCCCTTACTGGTAAAATTTCTTAAAAACAGGTTGCTATTTAACAACAGCTTCTTCTATTGACAGAATCTGTTAATCTAATTACAAGAATCTATGACTTCAGGTGGTAAAGACATTTTAGCTCTGTAAAATAGCCATAAAAAGGACTTTGTTAGACCTGGTAGACTTCAAACACCTTCTCTCAGATTCTGACCCCCCCCCCATGTTTATTTTGAACAGCCTAAACTGGAGAACTAGGATTAGAGACTATTGTAGTGACACTTTGAGCCCTGATTGTTTTCATGTGTTCTCAGTTTAACCTGCTGTAAAATCCAGCTCTGCAAGCATTGATTTCATTTGGTAAGTACAGCACTATTGATTTTTTTTTTTTTTTAATGCATCAACTTGCAGGTTGTCCCACCAGCTGGAACAAGATTCTCACAGTCTTGCTATCTTCTCCCATCAGCAGCTTCTAACTTCAGTAGAAAAATTGTTGTATTAATTAGTGTGTCATGATGTAGAAGGTTGGGCTAATTAATGAGTGCATTGCCAGGTCACTAAACTGACTATTGTCCAGGCTCATCCCTGATTTCAGAGTTGGTCTTCAAATGTCGAGATGGAAGATTAGTCTTTAACACACTTCTTTGTGTTGGGAGAAATGTAAGAATCTGTTCTTAAGTCTGTCAGTCTTTATAGTATTCTGTTATTCATCAAACACTAAAGTCTGTGAGGTGAATGTACATTCTCGGGTACTCGTGTGACTTCAGCAATTGATGAAACGTCTTTTGTGTCTCTGAGTTCATAGTATGCCTCAATTGTGTAATTGTCAAGTACAGTGGCATCTGTGCTAAGCAAACCAAGGAAGGAGCTGCTGGAAGTCACTTGCTGAGAAGCTCAGGGAAAACCTGAGCAAGGTGCTACCAGGAATATGGTTCCCAGAGAGCCTGTGGGGTCTCCCTGTGGCATTTCCCTGGCTTTGCAAAGCATTCCTGTGGCTCTGGGATGTTTCTCCTGGCTTTCAAGCTGTGGTTTGAGGAGCAGCAAATGTTGGACACCTAAAACCTTCAATGAGGTTGGACTAGTTTTGACATTTGGCACAGCAGGTTTTCCTGACCATGAGGCAGCCCAAGCCCTGTCCCTGACCTGGCTGCTGCCCCTTTTCTTGTTCCAGGTCTCTCTACTGATATTTGATTGTTATTTTCAGTAGAACTCTCTAAGCTGTTCCTTGCTGCATCTGAGGAAAGCTACAGCAGTTATTGATTCCTTGTTCTATGGATACTAACACGGGTTTCAGTGTTTGGTTTGGGTTTTTTATTGTTTTCTGTGATGTGAATACTCTCCCTTGATCTTTGTACGATGGTGCTAATATATTTGGTAATAATCCTTTATTGGGAAGGGATTTTTAAAAACTGTGATTTCAGCTGAATTTTTCTTCCTTTTGATTTTTTTTCATATTTAAAATAAAAAGCCACAGCCATTTATACGATAAAGGCATCAGCTTTGGCCCCTGGGAAAATGTTGGGGCAGGAATCAAGATTAAACAAATGGGTTTTTACATCATTTCTGTATGTATTTGATACATAGATCAATATCTGTACAAATTTAATCTTTTATTTTCTTGGTAATTTGTGTGGTCAGTGAGAGAGTATTTAAAACTTTCTCATGCAATGTACATAACTCAGTGAAAAAAATGCTTTTGGAGAAATTAATGTTACTTTCATTTTTATGAGACTGCAGATTTTCAGCATGGATGTGAAAAGCATTAAAATTATAACTTTGTGTACAAGATGAAAATAATTCACTAAATTTGCCTTTTTTACACAAAATAAAAATGATTAAAAGTAATTTTTCTGAATAGTGAGTTTTGTTTAAAACCCTATTAAAAATCCCCACAATCTGTAAAAACATGAGTATTTTAAGTATGTTGGTGTGACAACAAATTGTGTGAGGCCCTGAGCACAAGCTAAAGGGTTTGATAAGAGAAGGTGAATTAGATAAACATTTCAGAGAGCAAGTTTTGCACTCAGTCTCATTTCATTAATATTTGTGTAAGGAAGAAAACTTTGTGGTTTCCTTATTTTCCTCTAGCTGTGTTGGAAGTAGCTCCAGGCTCCTTTCAGCTCTCTGCAAATTTGCTACTGCTTGAGTCTAGCAGCTGTGGCCAGGGTCACGTCAGTGGCTCTTGAATGACTAAATGACTTTTATGAGTATTTGAACGAGGGTCTGTTGTAAATGAATGCACCAAAAACAATTACATCACAACCATTTTATTTGGCAGTCACTTTCAGCACTAAGATAACTGGTTGCTCCCAAGGCAGCAGCTGGAATGAGATGAGGTGTTGGAAGGCACAAATCACTGTGAAAACCCATCACTCATAGATCCAGTCATGTGCACAGGGCTTGAAGTCAATGAGCTCTGCAGGTTTGAACCACAGGTTGATCTCCTTCTGTGCACTCTCCACAGAATCGCTGCCATGGATGATGTTCCTGTGGAAGGAGACAAACATTGTTCCTATAAAAATACACTTTCAGTAGCCTTGTTCTCAATTTGCAAACACTTGGATGAAGCATCTACACTGGGGGGACTATTGCTGTTACTTTACACAGTGTTCCAACCCTCCTCCCCCCCACCACCCCCCAAGAGCTAAATATGCCTGTCAGGGTCACTCTAGAACCACTGTTCTAGGTGTTCCCACCTGAGCTTACATGCTGCTCTGGTGAGGAGCTGGACTCTAAATAAAGTCAGCTTTGTACCACTTTTCTAAGCAGCAGCTACGCACTGTGACCTGCAAATGCAGTTCCATTAGACTAAGGTCTCTACCACTAATTTTGGCTTTCTAGAATAAAAAACTGCCACCAGTTTTTGTGTTGGCAAGTAAACAGTGAGTAGGAGTTGCTAAGCCAATTGACGGAGTACAAACCTTCCCACTTGAATGCAGAAATCACCACGGATGGTGCCAGGCTTGGAGTCCGCAGGGTTGGTTTCCCCCAGCATTACTCTCCCTGTTTTAACCACGTTGAGTCCTTCCCATACCTTAAGGTAAAAACCAAAAACTCTATTAAGCCATGCTTATGCAAAATACTAAAATTCATCTTTGCTCTACCATACTTTGCAAAGAAACAAAGGTTCTACCACTGAAGATACTAACCTTGCCTAGATTCTCTAGTAGGACCCTAAAGGTGACAAAAAACCCATATGAACTGGAAGTAATTGTGAAAATACTACCAACATTGTTACTAGAGTGAAGGAGATACTTTACCAAGCCTAAGAGTTCATGTACAAAGCCAACTCCCCATCCTTGGTGTAGTAGTGGAATAGGGACACTCTGCTGAGTGTTCTCTCCTAGTTCATAATCGCACCAGGAGCTGCTATTAGAGCACATACCTTGTTTTGGGGGCAATGTAAAAATTATTAACACAGAAGTTGGGTTTTTGTGTCAGAGAGACTGACTTTTTTTTGCCCAAAACAGAGTTTTTGGTGCAGAAGATATGCTTTCAGGAATATTGCTTTATACATTTATGTATTAGGCATTTTAATACCCATTTTATATGTCCACTTTTATTATATAGTAATTTCACTGTCTTAATTTATATTTTTTATCTTTTACCACTGCCAGAATTAGGTAGTTTGAAAAAAATGTTTCTGCAACACTATATCTGAATATTATTAATAATTTATAGAGCAAAACAAATATATTCAAGAAAGTAATCTTAAACAAAAATCAACCCACTTACCATGGCCACAATAGGTCCAGAGTTCATGTATTTAACCAAACCGGGGAAAAAGGGGCGGTCTTTCAGATCAATGTAATGTTGTTTGAGAAGGTCTTCAGAAGCCTTTAAAAGGGCAGAAGTAACTTTAAATATAATTTTCTGAATAACATTGAACAAAAAGTGTTACAGTGCAAGAGTATGATGTTAATGATTAGATTCACTAATAATTAATGTTACCAACAATGCTGCAATGCTGTCGTGGGTATCAGTGGGAGGTCCTGCTGTAACATTAAAGGAGTTTTTTGTGGCAGTGCTCGGAACTGTCAATATGATTTTGCAGTGCAGTGGCCCTCAGCGATAAGCCAAGCACCCCGGGATCCCAGGGTGATGTTACCCAACACAACCTTTCAGCCAAGGCCATTCCAGCTCTCAATCGAGCTGTATTAAACCTCTGGAGCAAAATTCACTTTTCTGGAAAGAGAAGCCGTGTGCCGGGCAGGAAGCCGGGCCTCATGCGTGCTCAATCACATCCGCCATCAGATCCCCATTCTGCCGCAGAAGTCGCAAGGGGGGATTCTCGGTGTGGGTGTAATGAGCCCCTCTCGAACAGGGCAGGGATCAGGTTTGGGGGCAAGGCGTGGCCACTCACGTGCACGAACTTCATGGCCACGAGCCGGAACCCTTTTTGCTCGAACCGTTTGATGATCTCTCCGACCAGCCCGCGCTGGACGCCGTCGGGCTTGATGGCGATGAAGGTGCGCTCGCCGTTCCCCGCCATGGCGCTGCGGGCGGGAGTGCGGCGTGAGGGGACGCGCGGCCTCAAGGTCGGCAGCGGCCATGGCGGCAGCGCCCTGCCACGCGGCAGCGCCACGGAACGTCCCCCCGGCTCCATCGAGCCCGGCCCGGCCCCGCCGAACCCCGCCGGGTCCCTCCGCCCGCACCCCCCATGCCCCTGGAGCGCGGGGCCCAGTCCGGCCTCACCTACTCGGAGCTGCCGCCTCCGCTACCGTCCCCCCCGCTGCCNTGTTGGAAGTAGCTCCAGGCTCCTTTCAGCTCTCTGCAAATTTGCTACTGCTTGAGTCTAGCAGCTGTGGCCAGGGTCACGTCAGTGGCTCTTGAATGACTAAATGACTTTTATGAGTATTTGAACGAGGGTCTGTTGTAAATGAATGCACCAAAAACAATTACATCACAACCATTTTATTTGGCAGTCACTTTCAGCACTAAGATAACTGGTTGCTCCCAAGGCAGCAGCTGGAATGAGATGAGGTGTTGGAAGGCACAAATCACTGTGAAAACCCATCACTCATAGATCCAGTCATGTGCACAGGGCTTGAAGTCAATGAGCTCTGCAGGTTTGAACCACAGGTTGATCTCCTTCTGTGCACTCTCCACAGAATCGCTGCCATGGATGATGTTCCTGTGGAAGGAGACAAACATTGTTCCTATAAAAATACACTTTCAGTAGCCTTGTTCTCAATTTGCAAACACTTGGATGAAGCATCTACACTGGGGGGACTATTGCTGTTACTTTACACAGTGTTCCAACCCTCCTCCCCCCCACCACCCCCCAAGAGCTAAATATGCCTGTCAGGGTCACTCTAGAACCACTGTTCTAGGTGTTCCCACCTGAGCTTACATGCTGCTCTGGTGAGGAGCTGGACTCTAAATAAAGTCAGCTTTGTACCACTTTTCTAAGCAGCAGCTACGCACTGTGACCTGCAAATGCAGTTCCATTAGACTAAGGTCTCTACCACTAATTTTGGCTTTCTAGAATAAAAAACTGCCACCAGTTTTTGTGTTGGCAAGTAAACAGTGAGTAGGAGTTGCTAAGCCAATTGACGGAGTACAAACCTTCCCACTTGAATGCAGAAATCACCACGGATGGTGCCAGGCTTGGAGTCCGCAGGGTTGGTTTCCCCCAGCATTACTCTCCCTGTTTTAACCACGTTGAGTCCTTCCCATACCTTAAGGTAAAAACCAAAAACTCTATTAAGCCATGCTTATGCAAAATACTAAAATTCATCTTTGCTCTACCATACTTTGCAAAGAAACAAAGGTTCTACCACTGAAGATACTAACCTTGCCTAGATTCTCTAGTAGGACCCTAAAGGTGACAAAAAACCCATATGAACTGGAAGTAATTGTGAAAATACTACCAACATTGTTACTAGAGTGAAGGAGATACTTTACCAAGCCTAAGAGTTCATGTACAAAGCCAACTCCCCATCCTTGGTGTAGTAGTGGAATAGGGACACTCTGCTGAGTGTTCTCTCCTAGTTCATAATCGCACCAGGAGCTGCTATTAGAGCACATACCTTGTTTTGGGGGCAATGTAAAAATTATTAACACAGAAGTTGGGTTTTTGTGTCAGAGAGACTGACTTTTTTTTGCCCAAAACAGAGTTTTTGGTGCAGAAGATATGCTTTCAGGAATATTGCTTTATACATTTATGTATTAGGCATTTTAATACCCATTTTATATGTCCACTTTTATTATATAGTAATTTCACTGTCTTAATTTATATTTTTTATCTTTTACCACTGCCAGAATTAGGTAGTTTGAAAAAAATGTTTCTGCAACACTATATCTGAATATTATTAATAATTTATAGAGCAAAACAAATATATTCAAGAAAGTAATCTTAAACAAAAATCAACCCACTTACCATGGCCACAATAGGTCCAGAGTTCATGTATTTAACCAAACCGGGGAAAAAGGGGCGGTCTTTCAGATCAATGTAATGTTGTTTGAGAAGGTCTTCAGAAGCCTTTAAAAGGGCAGAAGTAACTTTAAATATAATTTTCTGAATAACATTGAACAAAAAGTGTTACAGTGCAAGAGTATGATGTTAATGATTAGATTCACTAATAATTAATGTTACCAACAATGCTGCAATGCTGTCGTGGGTATCAGTGGGAGGTCCTGCTGTAACATTAAAGGAGTTTTTTGTGGCAGTGCTCGGAACTGTCAATATGATTTTGCAGTGCAGTGGCCCTCAGCGATAAGCCAAGCACCCCGGGATCCCAGGGTGATGTTACCCAACACAACCTTTCAGCCAAGGCCATTCCAGCTCTCAATCGAGCTGTATTAAACCTCTGGAGCAAAATTCACTTTTCTGGAAAGAGAAGCCGTGTGCCGGGCAGGAAGCCGGGCCTCATGCGTGCTCAATCACATCCGCCATCAGATCCCCATTCTGCCGCAGAAGTCGCAAGGGGGGATTCTCGGTGTGGGTGTAATGAGCCCCTCTCGAACAGGGCAGGGATCAGGTTTGGGGGCAAGGCGTGGCCACTCACGTGCACGAACTTCATGGCCACGAGCCGGAACCCTTTTTGCTCGAACCGTTTGATGATCTCTCCGACCAGCCCGCGCTGGACGCCGTCGGGCTTGATGGCGATGAAGGTGCGCTCGCCGTTCCCCGCCATGGCGCTGCGGGCGGGAGTGCGGCGTGAGGGGACGCGCGGCCTCAAGGTCGGCAGCGGCCATGGCGGCAGCGCCCTGCCACGCGGCAGCGCCACGGAACGTCCCCCCGGCTCCATCGAGCCCGGCCCGGCCCCGCCGAACCCCGCCGGGTCCCTCCGCCCGCACCCCCCATGCCCCTGGAGCGCG
>VWZN01007174.1:6963-97626 GCA_013396955.1 Regulus satrapa | reverse complement strand
TGCAGCTGGGAAATTAGGATAAAAAGGGATGCTCTGTCCTCCAAGAACTTGAGAGACCCCAGGGGAATACCCCATGGCCTCTCCTATTATTCAAATAAAGTAAAAGGACTCCTCTGTCTCCTTTTTGGACATAAACCTGTGGTGATTGTGGATTAATTTTCCTGACCCCTCCTTTCTCCTGTTCCCACTCAATGGCAAAATATTGTTTACTATCTTCTATAATCAGACACTCCTAGAAAGCATCCTTCAAATCCAGTACAGAATAATACTGATGTGAAGAAGAGACCTGATTCAGGATTGTATAGAGACCCAGAACTGTGGGATGCCTTGTTTTGACAGTATCATTTAATATTCTCAAATCCTGTATGATTCTGTAGGTTCCATCTGGTTTCTTAACCGGCAGGACAGGGGTGTTAGAGGGAGACATACATGGCTCCATAAGTCCTGCCTTTAGCAGGGACTCAATTATAGGCTGTAACCCCTTCTTTCTCTCCTTTGAAATAGGGTATTGCTTTCTAGACACCTGTGGAACAGTGATTACAAGAAAGGGAACAGGATTTGCACAATCAAGCTTTTGAGCTAAGACAAACAGCCTGTTCTCAAGTATCTTTGGGTTGAGATAAACAGTTTTTTCTCCTCCTTGGAGGGGCTGATAATAAAGAAGTTGGCATATAGTTATTGCTGTAAGCAAAAAGACAAGTTAGATGCTGAAACTGCAAGGCAAAAATGTGCTGATATGACTTCAGCCAATGAATGCTAAGCTTGAATCACTTGAATAACAGTGATTTGGGGTATAAAGATACCCCAAAATCCTGCAATAAACAAGACCCGTAACTCATATTGAATCTATGTCTTGACTCTGGCCAGCACTCCTTCATCTAGTGCCCCAACTAGAGACCCTGAAGACGACTGGAACCCCTCATCTGAAGGCCAAAGGACACACACGGGGGTTGGGAGTCCGGAGTGAGTGGTATCTTGAAGAAGGACAGCTGGATCCGGAACTGTGTGCACCAGTTCGGCCTGCACGGTAAGACTGCCTATCTGATGATGGGTTGGATGGCAGCAATCGTGCTTTTATCATATTTACTTGCTAAATGACGTGAACATGTAAAAGCTCAAAGAGCTTTGCGAATGGGGTAAAGAGAAGAATTATTTTAAATATTACTTAATATTTTCTCTGAGTGGAGAAAAATCGAGGATACTTTATGGGATCAGACACTAGGTGGCAGCAAAACCGCGAAGGATCTGGGTTTAGTCAGGAGGGAGATAATAGCTCAATTAAAACAAATGGAAGCAGAAAAGAAGATGGCTTTAGCTGCGTCCGAAATGCTGGGGTTAGAAAATATCTCACCTGTGTCCAAAAACAGTGCTCGACCCGTTTATTTGGGGACGGTTTTAGCAAGTTCGCTCGCGAATTGCAAGTTCTGGTTAAAACCTCGGCTGCTGAGGTAAAGGCGGAAAATGAATCGGCGGGCGGAAGTGCAAATGGCGCAATCCCGGAATCGGCACCGCAAGCCATTCGAGAGAAGGACGGCCCTCTGGGCGGTGGTGTGGGCGGTAACCGCTGCAGTCCGAGAGCTGCAGTGATTTTTAACGCTGACTCGGAGATTCCTCCGAGTCTGACGCTGAGCCCAGTGAAAAGTTAAAACAGCCCCTAAGAGAAAAAAAAAAAACAAGAGCAATCTGGTCTATCAAAGTCCTCTGGTCAGTTTTTACAAGACGCTATAAATCAAATTAAGAAATTCAAGATAGAAAATAATGACTGTCAACAGAGTCATCTGCTGGCATATCATCCCAGAGCCTCGACTCAGCCATCGGCCCCTATTGGTGATATGCAAGTAATCACCTCTCATGGGGTCATGATTAAACCGGTGCAGCCTAATGCCCATTGGTCAGGAGTAATACAAAATGCTATCCTGGAAGGACATTGGCAAGCTGCCTCTGCAGTAGCTCTGCCAGTGCAGATACAGCCTGGAGCAAATTGAAAAGGAATAGGAGAGTGGAAACCTTTGGAGTGGAAACTGTTACAACAGGCAAGGTCAACAGTCACTCAGTATGGTTTGTACTTTGAGCCTGCAAAGCACATAATTCAATTTCTTTTTAGCCAGGACATTTTATGTGCCAATGATTGCATGGCGATAGCCAGACTATTGTTAACTCCTGCACAGTATATTCTATGGGAAAAAGAATGGGAAAGACAAGTCTAACAGGTAACTGCAATTCCATGACAAATAGGAGACCCAATGTATGCTGTTATGGCTGACCAGCTCCTTAGAAGAGGCAATTATAAAGATACTGCTGTACAGTTCCAATATCCAGCTGTTATGCACAATGCTACTGCTGATGCTGCTAAGCAAACTCTGTTTTTAATTCCACCTGAGAAGAAGGGTCCTGCATTTACTTATATTTGACAGGGGTTGCAGATACCATATAGTGGCTTCATAAGCTGGTTATGGGAAACCCTGGATAGAGCGGTGGACCTCACTGATGATTTAAAGAAACAAATGCTTAAGATGTTGGCAGATGAAAATGCTAATGTTAAAGAAAAATTATTACTGCCTACATTGCCAAAGAACTCATCAGTGGAATAAATCAGCAAGCAGCTTTTGTGTCTGAAGCTGTCAAGGCAGCAATGTCCGAACAGACTCACGTCCTTGCAGCTGCCTTAAAACCATTGGCAAAAAAATGTACAACCCAGGAAGATGTCTCAAATAAAGGGAACCTGTTATCGATGTGACAGGCCAGGACAACTATGCCAAGCTTGTACAGTTTGGTGTGATCTATGTCAATCAGATACTCATGCCACAAGTGCTTGCCACAGTTTGGGAAACGGGAAGAAGAGTGCAAGAGGCATCCACGCGAAGATAGCAATAGCCGCCCCAGGAGACAACTTGGGAAGCCAGACACAAGGGGGAGCCTCGGACTCGACCTGGCAACAGCTGTAGATAACAACATTAATTGGAACTCAAGCCGTCAAAATCCCCACAACTACCTGGGGACCATTACACAAATCGAAGCTAAGAGCATTACTCCTTGGTTGGTCCTCAGCCAGGCTTAAAGGGATAATTGTTCTACCAGGACTCATTGATGCTGATTTCACTGGCCAGATACAAATAGTAGCTTACACACTCCATCCTCCAATACTGATACCAAAAGGTAGCAAAATTGCACAACTTGTTTCTTTGGCAAATTTAGTATCATCATCATCATCTACTAATATGGTATCATCATCATCTACAGGTGTATCTATCAGTGCAGAGTGAGGAGACCAAGGATCTGGTTCCACTGGAGGCCTTGTCTGTTTAACCCTGAACATGAATAATTGGCCAATCCAAACTGTCACTGTCACCCATGGAACAGACACTATTTAATTTCAGACCCTGTTGGATACATGTGCTGATCATACCATCATTACCAAAGCAATCTGGCCAATTCAGAGGCCATTGAAACACGCAGTGTCGAGATCTCTGGAGTCAGAGGTGAATCAACAGCTCTTGAAAGCATCAACCCAGTCACTATTGCTATGGAGGGGTAGGTAGGGAGAAGTTATGGGGTATTCCCCTGAGCTCTCTCAAATTTTTGGAGGACACAGCATTCCTTTTTATCCTAATTTCCCGGCTACATTTCCCTCTCTCTTTCTCCATTGGCTAGGTGTTTGAGTTACAGACTTCCTGGAATGCAGGATACCTAAAAATTTCCCTCAAATGTATAACCCTCCCTTTAAATTCTTAATTCTTATGGAATTTATGTGATTTTTTTTCTCTGTTGTTTCTTTCATCTTTCAATATCTAATTTAATTTATCAGCAAACCCACAGTTTGTAAAAGCAAATATCTTTTATCCATTCATCATTTAGTGGAATCCTTTCTGTGGGAACCCAGAACCAGAGAAGCATCCCTCTAACTGCTCTGGAGGATCCTGCCCCCCAGGAAAACACTGACTTTGACTCTCACCCACGGAGAAGGCTTACAAAATCTCTAGATAAACCAAAATATACAAAATAGTAAGATAGATAATAGAAATTAGTGTAGTGTATCACTAGAGTGAGAAACCTAAGTTTTAGGGCGTTATAGTATGGAGTCAAGATGGAGGAACAGGGCGTTTTTCCCAAAGTGCTTCTTCTTCTTCATCTACTCAATTTTTCTGCCATGTTGGTGGCACAGAGTGATTAGATGAAATTTGCCACAGTTTTTAGTTATGTTGATGGACAAGAAATGATAATTGGTAAAGAAAGAAAAATAAGGTAGGTGTGCTGGTTTGAGATAGAGCCCAGCCCCCAGAATTAACGGACCAATCAGAAAGGGGTACGCCTCTATGAATATACCTTTTAAAATGAAAGCCGAGGAAGAGTCTTTTCTTTCCAGCAAAGCTGAAGGTTACATCAGCTGGGGTGGGGCCGGGCCAGCCTGGCCCCTCCATGTGGTCAGGGGCTGGGCCCGGTCAGGCCGAGTCCCTTTCCTTGCAATCCCAGGAGGGCCTGGGGCTGGAATATAGCTGCTGAGATCTTGGCTGTTTTCTCCCATCATGGCCACCATGAGAGAACATGGGCAGAGACTGAAAGCAGCCCTGCAGCACAGGTAGAGACTGGAGGCAGCCTTGTGAGCTAAAGATGGCCCAGGTTCAGCCTGGCCACTGCAGTTCCTTTGATACTTTCGCCTAGCCCACCAGCACTGCCTTGAGTGCTCTACTGTGTTTTAACCCTGTCTGCCGGCATGAGTTTTATCTCTTTAGTACCCAGATCAAAACCTGCAGACATAGATCTTCTCATAAGTGAAAGAAAAGAGACTGAGAGAGAGGACATGTGGAGAAATAGCATGAAGACATGAAAGTCAGCAGAAGAAGAAGTCCTAGATTTGGTTGGAGGGTGAGGAGAGTCCTTGGACTGAAATTCTCTTGTATGCTATGGTGATGGATGCTAATTAACCTTTTAAATAATAGAAAATCATGGGGGGTGGAATGGTTCAGTTGAGACCTGAGCAGAAATTGTAATCTTCTTTGAGCCACTGGAACAGAGAGAGATGAAGTAGTGAAGCGCCTTTGGCCTGAGGGAGGGCTGGCAGTCTTCTGTTCCCAGAGATGAAAATTATTTTGGAGGCAGTTGAAGATGAACTTTTGCATTTGAACATTCATCCTTAAAATATTATACCCCATGCATTTGATATGACCCAAAAGCACTGCTTTGGGACAGCTGTGAGATGGGGAGGACTTCACAAGTGCATATTTCCTCGGGCGGATGCATTTGTGAAGATTGTAACTACAAGAGGACTGGAAACTAAGTCTTGTGGGGAAGTCTCCATGATTTTGTCATGTCAATGTCTGAGTGATTTTGGAAGAAGAACTGTTCTAAGAGTGATACACTGACTGGAAATCTTTAGGTTTTGTTTCTTTACATTGTTGTGTTGGTGGGAAAGAAAGAAAGGTGTTGGCAGGAAGAGAAGTGTTCTAAAGGTTTTATTCTGAGTCTCATAACCCAGTAGAATCTGGCAATAAAGCTTTCTTTATTCCTTTTTATGCCTGTTTTCCTCTTTCTCCTGGTCCTATCTCACAGAAAGAAAATAAGTAAATGATTCTAGCAGGTATGTGGACATTTAGCTGCCACTGAAACCACCACATTAATTGGTGCGTTGGCCGGGAAACGCTCAAAATTGGCAAACCAAAACCTCTACACAAAATGGTGTTTTTGCGCAGTTGCAGACAGAAACCCCTACAATATGTTTCTAGTGTTAATTGGGCAAAGTGATTATAAAAGACCTTGAAACTGCACATTCTTCAGCCATTTTTGTGGTGGGTTTTCCTAAGCATTAAGTCCAGTGAGAGATGGTGCCGGGTTTTCTGATAACGTATTAATAAGCTTGAAGACAGAAGAGATAAACCATCTGGAGTTTTCTTTTCCTGACACACAACTGAGATTAAAGGGTCTCTCCCAGCTGGGGAGCACCCCAGAGCACTCTGCATCCAAGGGGCCAGACTCCCCCACCTTCCCTTGTTTCTTTTATCTCTCAGTACTAGTTTTATCTATTAGCAGACACACAGTTGGTTTGTAAAGGCTCATCCATCATTCCTCTCAAGATAAATCCATCTGTTTCTGTTTCCAAAATGAAATTAACTTCTGAGCTTCATTCCCTAGATGTTCTTAAAAGCAGAACAAGGAAGATTTTGCTTTCCTGTGGGCAGGACTTTGTTGCTTGACAGGGAAAAGTTCAGCTTTTTGATAACATGGATTTCCTTACTTGGGATCCCTTCTCTTCCCCACAGTTCATCACATATCCATGTAGTACTTTTAGTTTTCGTGGGAGACTCCAGGCTTCATCTTTTAAAAATCATTTTCATCTCTAGGAACAAAAGAATGCCACCCCCTCCCTCAGGCCAAAGGGGCTTCACTTCTTTATCTCTCTCTGTTCCAATAGCTCCAAGAAAATTACAATCTTTGCTCAGATCTCAAATTGAATCATTCCACCCCCCATGATTTTCTATTATGTAAAAGGTTAATTAGCATCCATCACCACGGCATACAAGAGAATTTCAGTCCAAGGACTCTCCTCACCCTCTAACTAAAACGAGGACTTCTACTGTTTTCATGTCTTCATGCTATTTCTCTACATGTCCTTTCTCAGTCTCTCTTTTCTTTCACTTGGGAGAAGATCGATGTCTGTAGATCTCAATCTGGGCACTAAAGATTTAAATCTTATGCACGCAGGCAGACAGAGCTAAAACTCAGTAGAGCACTAAAGGCCGTTGGGCCAACGAACACAGTGGTCAGGCTGGGCTTGGGCCATCTTTAGCTCTCAGGCTGCTGCCAGTCTTTGCCTATGTTACCAGGCTGCTTTTCAGTGTCTGCTTATAATCCTTCATGGCAGCCACGTTGGGGGAAAACAGCTAGCATGTGGCTACTGTAGTCTACCCCTTCCCCCTGCCCAGTGGAGCTTAACAGCAGTGGCATTTCTAGTCTCAGGCCTTCTTGGGAATGCAAAGAAAAGAACTCGGCTCAGCCAGGCTGGGCCCCTCTGGCCATGCGGCCAGGCCCAGCCTCGCTCGATGCTACCTCGTTTCCAGCAGGAAGGAAAAGAGAGCCTTTCTTTCCCAGGCTTTCAATTTTAAAATGTGTATCTCACAGAGGCGTACCCTGATTGTTCTGTTACTTCTGCGGGCTGGGTTCTATCTGAAACCAGAACAGTCGCACTGCACCAAACCAGCCAAGGCAAGTGCTATCTGCTCACAAATGTAAAAGCCACTACTGGATGGCTGGAGACCTACCCTGTGCCTCCACACTCCTGCCCGGAACAGCATCTTGGGCCTTAAGAGCAGGTCTTTTGGAGGCATGGTACCCCCCAAGAGAACTAAGTCCAGCAATGGGATTCATTTCAAGAACAGCCTTACGAACACCTGGGCTAGGGAACATGGCACTGAGTGGGTGTACCATATCCCCTACCATGTACCAACTGCTGGGAAAGTTGAGCAATGCTACAGACTGATTAAAACCACCTTGAAGCCACTGGGTGGGGGGAATTTCAAAAATTGGGAGCAGCATTTAGCAAAGGCAATGAGGTTAGTTTAACACCAGAGGCTCCACTAACTGAGCAGGCCCTGCCCAGTCTGAACCCTTGTGAACAACAGACAGAGTTTAGGTTACAGTGGTACACGAGAGGTATGTTGGGAAAAACTGTTCAGATTAATTCTGCCTTGAGCAAAGATGAACCAGTCCATGGGGCTGTCTTTGCTCAGGGATCAGGTTTTACCTGGTGGGTGTTAAAAATTAAAATATAATATTGGCTTTTGCATTTATGTATTAGCTTTTGCATGCAGTTATTGATCATAAGTATTTGGATATATTACAGTTTATAACTCCTTTTAGTTGTTTCTTAGTATAACATATCAGTTTAAATATTCACCGTGTAACTTATAGAAATAGTAGTGTGATAAATGTATTATATCATAGGCCTTAGCAAAACATAAAATGCTAAAATGCTTCTATGAAACTAAGAGAATAGTGTAAAGCAATTATTTTGTTTACCCCACATCTGCTGATTGACCTCTCCCAAGTGGTAAGATAACAGTGACACAAACCAGAGCACCAGAGAATAATTGGAGAAGAACTTGAAAACTCCTTACCAGAGTGTGAAACAACAGGATGGAAACATAAGAAGAAATAAAATATATTGACCTAATCCACAGAATGCCATGTAGATAAGTCAGAGTGTAAAAAAAAACCCTACCTAAACAAAAGGGCTCCTGAAACTCAAAAAAATCACAAGAATGTTTGAATAATGTATGAAACACAATAATATGCATGTACCTCTGTAATGTAACAGTAATATAACTGTCTCAATCTAGCAGTGTGTTTTTGGCCAATAGCCAGAAACATCCCAGTGCTGGACACAGTCCCTTTTTATCCCTTATTAAATTTCAAAAAATTCTGAAGCATGAACTCAATTTTTCACATGGGTGACACAGAAGGATGGAGGAACATGATGCATACCTCAGGGGGATGTTGTTTAGGGGTAAATTGTCCATCACACTGTGCCTGTATCTAGATCTAGATATATGCATATGTATGCATGTATGTATGTATGTATGTATGTATGTATCTATCTATTATCTATCTATCTATCTATCTATCTATCTATCTATCTATCTATCTATCTATCTATCCAGATATAGATATAAATATAGATATAGATATAGATAGAATTAAGGTAATGCATGTATGAATAGACTTATGGATACATGTGTTTGCTGTTGAAATGTATTAATTTAGGTATTGATCAAATTGTATGGGATAAGGGGTGAAATGTCTTGGGGATGGTTTTTTTTCCTCCAGATCCATTTTTGCTTTGTATCTGGGGTGGTCGCTGCCAGGTCCCTCCCCCTTGGCCCTGGCTCCAAGCATATCGTGATGGGGAAGAGCCAGCCCAGGATTTCCTGCAAGAGTTGCAGGCGGCGGCCAGTTGCATCCTTCTGGTGAGGAGATTTAATCTGAATGGCTATGAAGCGCAGTCCCTCTGATGAGAGATGCTGTTGCAATGTCGCTTTTGCCCATTTTTTTCTTTTCCTTTGGCACTGTGACTTGCTTCTGTGCAGCTTCGGAGCCCAGAGCCACTGGGACCCAAGAGCACGCTGCCCCCCGCTGGGGCTGGCCTCTCTGCACCGCCTGACCCCGGGATCAGCCACCACCGGTGAGCCACCCAGGGGAGCGATTCTCTGCCCAGCCCTGCTGTTCTCTGACCCTGCTTCTGGGATTCTTGCTACATTTTAACTCAACACCCTCTGCTTCCTGCTAGGGCTGCGGAGTTTCTTCCCTAGTTGATTACTACCCCAGTGTGCCCACCTCTGCCATTTCAACCGCTGCTCCAAGGTTCTTGCTACAGTCCATTTCGCCATCTGGAGGGGCACTGTGACTGGCTACGCCTGTGGGTTTGAAGAGGAAGCCCCTTCTTTATCTCTCCTGCCGGCTGTGCCCACCATTACCCACGTGCAGAGAGGCCCCACAGCTCGTCCCACGGCGCCCTCTGCAGCTGCGGGAGAATCACTGCAACCACCCTGCCCAGCCGGGAGCCACCAGCGCCCCTGCCGGCTGTGACCGGAACCGCACCGAAGGGGAAAGCGCCTGCAACTGAGACAAGGCTGAGAATGGGTTTGTGGTTCTGGTTGGGGTTGCTGCCCTTGCTGTTGTTTGTTTGCCTTGTTATACATATACATATGCATATGCACATGCATATACATATACATAAGCACATATGCAAATATATTGGTAAAGAACTAATATTCCTTTTCCCATATCTTTGCCTGAAAGCCCTCAGTTTCAAAATTATAATAATTCAGAGGGAACGGGTGTCACAGCAGGGTTGATAGAGTGACACTGGACTCCATGAATCCAAAGGCTAAGACGATGATTTTATTAGGAGTTTTTGCAAGAGCAAAGTATAGCAAGCAAGCAGGCAGGTCAGCTGAAAGCAGCATAGCATAGCATATCGAAAAATCGTGGAACAATATTTATAAACAGGTCCAATGTGCTAGACATGGATTGGTGCAGGAGGGAGCAACTCATTGGTAAACAAGGTCCACCGCAGGTGTCTGTTTATCTATTCAGTGAATGTTTATGAGGATTCTTCCTGATGTTCTCAAAATAATCTCAGGCCAAGTCTTGGCCCAGACTGTGAAACCACAAAGGTAGTCACATTTTCCATTCTAAGGGAGGCTCCCGCCTTCCTTAGCAGGCACCTGTCTTTCAAACTACGGCAGTGTTCTACTGCTTAAGAGAAACAGGAAAAAATGAAATCCCTCTATAGAGATAATTGCCAATAATTTAAATGAAAATTTCACTTGAGAAGATGTATGAGAGTACTCCTCATGTCTTTTAAAAATTATTTTTTATCTGCAAAGATGTCAAATTTTGGTAATAATTAAAAGTCAAACAGATTTTATTTCCTTTTGCCATGTTTGTAAATTGTGTTTCAAGCACCTGTGCCCCAGTCGTACCATGTTAAATATTAGCTTGGGAGGATGATGATGTCTAAACAGGACTCACAATAAATCCAGTATAGAGGGCTGGAGTATTTTTTCTTTATCTTTCCTGCACAGACTCACTTGCTCAGTACATGAAGAGACAAGGCAGCACATGCATTTAAAGCACATTTCCTGCCTTAGAACCAAACCAAAAGAGGGAAAATTATGTGCAAGGCTCTGCTGCTCTCCAGTGGAGCTGAATGCAATCACTGCAGTTAAAATTCCACCCCTTCTCAAGCTTTCTTCCTTTTAAAAAGAAATTTTACATTTCTTTGTTCCTGGACTGCTGCTGGGCCACTGGGTTCCTCAGTTGTATATGTGATATGATTTACTCAAAAATACTGATTTCTCAAAGTTGTATGACAGAAGTTGCACCAGAGGAGGTTTAGAGTGGGTATTAGGAAAAATTTATTCACTGAAAGTGCTGTCAAGCCCTGGCAGAGGCTGCCTAGGGCAATGACGTAGTTACCATCCCCGAAGGCATCAGAGAAATCTGAAGATGTGGCACTTGGGGATATGGTTTAGTGGTGGCCTTGGCAGTGCTGGGTTAATGGATGGACTTGATGGTCTTAAAGGACTTTTCCAACTTAAATAACCCCATGATAAAATGAGGGATGTGAAACAACTTGGAAAATTTTCAATCTCAGTAGGTATTTTTAGTTTACCGTAAATGTCTGTAACAGCTCTCATTGTTCCCATAACAGAACACATGATCCAGAATGGAATCCCTGTTCCAAATCCTAGGAAAATCAATCTCTCTCAGCAAGTCTGAGATGCCTTCTAATCTGCATTATTGCTAAGAAAACATGATTTCTGGTATTATCTAGAGATCTTATTAGAAAGACACCAGCCAACACAGAGCCCCAAGAACAGGGAACGGGAGCTGCAGAGTCCCAAAATCCAGGAGCTAAGATCCTAACTCCTTCAGTCATCCTACTGTGAATCACTGGGTCTATTTATGCCTCCCTGGGTGTGATAATATTTGTTTATTACACATATCCTGGGAGCTGTCAGCCTGCATTGCCTCACATCTGCTACTCACAGAGGGATCTGCCTACAGGACATCCCCACCCCACAACCCAACTGGAGCTTCCCACACTAAGGGACTAAAGGGACCAAACCTTCCACTGTCAGGGGCTCCCAGAGCCTCCACCAACAGCACCATGGCTTTGATGTTTACTCTGGTGACCTGGGGTATCTTGGCCTATATCAGGAATAGCGTGGCCAGCAGCACCAGGGAAGTGATTGTCTCTCTGTTCTTGGCACTGCTGTGTTCAGTTTTGAGCTTCTCACTTTAAAAAGGACATTGAGGGGATAGAGCATGTCTTGTTAAGGGGCTAGAAAACACATCTTATGAGGCTGGGTTTGTTTAGTCTCGAGGCTTGGGGTGAACTCACATCTCTCTAGAACTACTGACAGGAGCATGTAGTGAGGTGGGGATGGGGCTCTTCTGCTGTGCCTGCAGAGAGAGGACCAAAGAAAATTGCCTTAAGCTGAGTGTTGGGGGTTGGTTTCTCTTTCTATCTTATCTGTAGAATTTTTTACCATTGTTCTCCTAGGAGCGCTAATGTGGGTACTTAAGAAAAACAAAAACTCTGGGCCAAGGCAGACAAAAAGACAGGGGAGGACATGGTGACTCACTTGGCAGAGGGGAGGGGAGAGGGGGTGTTTCTCGGAGAAACGTGGNCACCGCACCTGCCCTGGAGCCACCTGCTTCCTGGTGCTTCCTGCCAGCTGCGACTGTAACTATAACTGAGGGGAGAACCCTAGCCCTGTTGGTTTTCTCCCTGCTACTGTTGCTGTTACTTGTTTGCCGTGATAAACTTAGTAGTAAAGAACAGTTATTCCTTATTCCCATACCTCTGCCTGAAAGCCCATTAATTTCAAAATCAAAATAATCCGGAGGGAGGGAGGTTTGTTTCCTTCAATCTCTATTTTTCAAGGGAGACTAGCAGATACCTGTCACTTAAAAACCACGACACTGAGACAGTGGAGATTCATATTAAATATTAGAAAATTTTTTTTTTACTGTTTGTGTGGTCAGAGGTTGAAAGAGTTGCCCAAGAGAGTGGTGGAATCACCATACTGGAGTTGTTTAAGAGACATCTGGACCCAGCAATGAGTGACGTGGTTTAGGAGTTAGAGTGGCAGTGCCAGGTGCATGGTCACACTGGGTGACAGAACCACAGAATGAACTAGGTTGGAAAAGGCCTTTGAGATCACCCAGTCCAACCTATGACCCAACACCACCTTGTCAACCAGCCTGTGGCACTGAATATTATATCCAATCTTTTCTTAAACACCTCCAGAGACACCTCCTCGGGCAGCCCATTCCAATACCCAATCACTCATTCTGTGATGAATTCCTTCCTAATGTCCAACCGGAACCTCCCCTGGTGCAGCTTAAGGCTGTGTCCTCGTGTCCTGTCAATGCTCCCTGGAAGCAGAGCCCGACCCTCACCTGCCTGCACCCTCCTGACGGGAATCCTCAGCCGCTCCTCACAGGAAATGTGCCCTGGACCCTTTCCCAGCCTTGTTGCCGTTTTAAAGGTCTCTTCCAATCTTGACGATACGGTGATCCTGTGATCCCTGACGTGTCTCTGACAGCCCAGCCCTTCCCGGTGCCACTCCGCTGCCGCCGAACGCATTTTCCCGGCTCGCACCACCTCCGCCGCAGCCATCCTGTAACGCCACACAGCCCTGCCGCTCGACGACATCGCCACGCAGATCACACCCCCTCACGTCACGACCGTAGCCCCGCCCCACGCTGCTGTCCCGGCAGGCCCCGCCCGGCGCGGCGGGTGAGGTCAGAGACGCGCGCCGCTCCCCGCCTGACCCCGCCGAGGCTCTGCCGAGGTTCCGCCGCTGCCGCAGGGAGCCGCTCCGAGCAGGACCTTCTGGGCCCCGCCAGGCCCCGCGCAACCCCCCGTCGCCGCCATGGAGCTGGCGGACGGCGTGGTGTACCAGGAGGCCCCGGGCGGGCCCGGCCCAGCCATGATGTCGGAGCGGGTGGCGGGGCTGGCTGGCTCCATCTACCGCGAGTTCGAGCGGCTCATCGGGCGCTACGACGGCGGGCCCGGCCCAGCCATGATGTCGGAGCGGGTGTCGGGGCTGGCTGGCTCCATCTACCGCGAGTTCGAGCGGCTCATCGGGCGCTACGACGAGGAGGTGGTGGCCGAGCTGATGCCGCTGGTGGTGGCAGTGTTGGAGAACCTGGATTCGGTGTGCGCGCACAGCCAGGAGACCAGCGTGGAGCTGGAGCTGCTGCGGGACGACAACGAGCAGCTGCTCACGCAGTACGAGCGGGAGAAGGCGCTGCGCAAACAGGCCGAAGAGGTGAGCGCGGCGCTGGGCCGAGGTCGGGGTGGCTCCAGAGGGGCAGCCGCACCTCCCGCGCTGGGCCTGCCCGGGGCGGAGCGGGAGGCGCCGGGAGCGAGAACCGGGGGTGCCCTGTCCAGAGGCGGGGCCGGAGCCGCCGGTGACGAGCTGGGGTCGTGACGCGGCTCGGCAGGAGGGCGGGGAGTCCCTCCCGGTCCGTGCGGCTTGGCCACAGCGGGACCCGTCCGTGCGGCTCCGTGTGTCCGCGGTCCCCTGAGCCGCTCGTCCCGGAGGGATCCCCGGTTAACCCCTGCAGAGCGCTGCGCTGTCGGTAGGGCCGCGGCAGGAGAGCAGAGCAAACATGGAACCGTACGCTGGCTGCGCTGTCACGGCCCCGCAGGATATGCTCCCTGCGGAGGGAGGCGGGTGGTCAGTTTTCGCAAAAACAGTGACAACGCATTGCAAAAACCGTGGAAATATACAGTGTCTAAGCTAAAGCCTTTCAGAGTTGGTACATAAAGCTGCAGGCAGCAACAGGTGGTGTGGACTCTCCAGTAGCATTGACTCTGATTTGAGTTGTTAGACGGTTATATTTTAGTTTTTGTACCAAGAATTACTTCAGCATAAACAAGCTTGCAAGGCATTATCTAATGTGATATTATAAAGCAATACAATAGGAAGCAGCTGTGCAGGATAACTTCCTCCAGCTCATTGTCTTACCAAACTCCTGAAGGAAATTGGATTGGCAGCATTAACTGTAATGGAACAAGCTAACTTACAAGTCTCTTTCCTGACCCCATGTCCCATGCTAATCTCTCTGGTTGTGCTTCCCTTCTAAATTTTCCAAAAATCAGAAGAACAACCGCACTGAGGGTGAACACAGTATTGACACTAAAAGCTTAATTTAAAAAAAAAACATTAGCCCTGTACAAATATTTGTTTGTTTCTGAATGTAAAATGTTGTCTGCACATTATTCCAGGACTCAGTTTGTTATGAAATGCTGTGGTATGAATAGTGTCCCCCCAGCTCTTGGACTGTTAAATCATTTATCCTCATTGTCAGACACCTGGTGGTTTTATGATGCCTTATGACTCCAGTCAGGGAACTGGAGTTGCAACGCTATTTCTGATACAAGCTGATGTAAAAGGATCTTTTGGAAAATATGTTTCTATTGAGAGTAATAGGAAGGGCTTGATAAATACTTTCTGAATTAATGAGAAAATCCCTCAGGCTTGAAGCACAGGCAGCATTTGCCAGATTGAAAAAAAAAACAGGCCTTGGGCAACAGGACGGAAACACTACCAGTGTGAGGAAGCAGAATATGGGGTTAATTATGTTGTTCTAGCTTTTCAGGAACTGTGTGTGCCTATACTGGTAGTGTCCTTCACTGCCATTTCCATCTCTGTGTATCATGATAAATTAACTTGAGGGGACAGTTGAAGAACCAGTGCTCATGCTGAAAGACAGCTGGCTGATGCTTTGCAAAGTGTAGTTAGACCAAAGACCATATTTTCATGGTAAACACAAAGGTAATTTTTGTGATGTGATGAGGTAATAGTACTGTACATGTGGGAAAGTGTTAGGTACAGTCTGGCGTGTTCAGGAGAGGCACGTGTGTTAGTCAGGCATGATTGTTAAATTCTTTTTTTGATAGCAGGATATCTCAGGCTGAGATAACCTGATAGGTGCAATATGCTTGAATTAAAAGGAGAGAACAGAAATTTAACACTGTTTTCCTTGGATAAAAAGTTGCTGGCTTAGCACATTTCTTTTTGTTGTGGAGTTTACTTGTGTCATCTGGTGGCAAGATGGAGAATTTTGAGCTGCTGAGTTTCATATTTATTATCATCTGTTCATAGAATCACAATGGATTGGGTTGGAAGCGACCTTAAAGTTCTTGTCACTCCAACCCCTGTGATGGGCAGGGACACTGTCCACTAGACCAGGTTGCTCCAAGCCCCGTCCTACCTACTCCTGAGCACTTCTAGGGATGACGCAGCCACAGCTTCTCTAAGCAATTAACACACCGTCTTTTACTTTCTGCTTATTGTTGTAGGAAATTTATTTGCAGCAGTATGTTAATGAACATGAAATAGTTTACTATTTGGGTAGGGGTCTCTTCACCCTATTTTTGTAATTTGCCTTCTTTATTTCCTGTGCTTAAAAAGTGTTACTAAAGAAACATTTTAAAAGTTGTTGCCTGGATTTCTGAAATAATTTTTTGTAAGTCACCTTGGCAGAAGTTTTGGGTCAAGTTTACTTCTCAACCCTCTGGGTACAGTCTTAATCTTTGTAGCTGCTTTGAAATCACTTGTCTGACTTTTAACATGGTAGGTTTTTTGATATGACTGAAGGAATGGAGGAACCAGCTGCTCAGCTCTTCTGCTTCCAGTTCTTACCTTTCCACTTGTTGACTGTGAGGTAGCAATTCCTGCCCCAAAGAAGTGGCAGAGGAACCAGCATTTGTGCTTCTGCTATTTTATACCCTCATAAGAGTTACTTCTGCAGCAATGTTCCATTTCAGACCTGCACTGTAGCTGGCATGTGTTTTGTCTGCACTTGGAAAGAGGATAAAATTTACTCCTTTTAGCCTTGCCAAATGAGTATATCTTTTAGCTTGTCTGCTGTTGGTGGAATTAAAATCTTTTGCAACCATGAAAAAGGATTTACCAGCACTAAAATTGGTTTAAATCATAGCATGAACTTGACGTATGCTTTTTATTACTGTTCCTAGAGGTAAGTTTCTTCCTTAGGATTTGAGTAAACTTTTACTTTTGAATAAATTTTTAGTATGTTGAGTAAACACTGTGCAGTAAAGAGTTTAAGTATTTTTTGTTTAAGCGAACAAAAACAAGATACATTTTACAGAAAACTTTCACTCTCTTTTACAGCTATGAGGTGGTTTTAATTTTCATGTGTTTTTCTGTGCCACATCTGAACTGGCTTTTTAGGTGATTTTTTTTCTCCCTGCTCCAAGAGAACTTGCCATTGGCCAAGAATCTGTCATTGTTGTAGGACACATTGCTGAAGGACGTGTCATAGAGTAATAAAGATTGCCAAGTGGGTGGGACCCTGACATCAGATATGCTCAGCGTGGCACCTGGGCTCTGTGACAGGAAAACAAATCAGGATATAAAGAGACAGAAGATAACATAAATATAGGAAGAGATATTTCATTTGGTTAATAAATGTGCTGCTTGAGTGTTTCAGTGCAGGACAGAAGGTTCCAAGTGTGCTGGGCTGTTGTGTAGTCCGAGTTCTTATTTATTCCACAGATCTCTGCAAATTTTCAAGTAGGTTTAAAATAAATTACATAAAGATTTTTTGAGTTTAGTTTGTGAGGAACTTTTTCACACTTTTTATGTGAGGTCTTTAAGAACAGGTTGGACAAAGGTCTGAAGTAATACACTTGATAATGTCTGGAGAAAATGAGATTAATTAAATGGGACTTTTCATGGCTGATCATGACTTCAACATGGCTGCTGAAGGTATCACAGGTTGGGTTTCAGTAGGAGCAGCTGTGCATTGCATCCTGTGTTACATCTCATCATAGCCTAATCCAAATTAGGATCCAGACATCCAACACTGAGCATCAGAACCTGGAAACAAGATGACCTTTTAAGGATCATTCCAGCTGTATTTTCTGTAATCTTTATATAATCTGGTCTGACTGTTTTAAAGACAGCTTGGTGTCTCCCAGTTTGCTCTTTAAAGAAAAAAAAGAAAAAGGTACCAAAAATCTCACTTCTCACACTTGTCATTAGAGTTGTAAGATACATCTTTGTGGCCCAAGCAGGACATCACTTAAAATGGGGAAAACTATATTTTTGTCTGCCTCAGTGTTTTGTATAACCAGTAGCTAGGGTTGAAATGAGAGGATATGGCTTTTGAGTGCCTAACATGTTCCTATATAGCTGTTACATTCACATTAAACAGTGCAGGAGAGGTGCAGTATTTGAGCGTATTGTCAATGTAAATGGAAAAAGAGTATTTTAATGAGGGTGCTCAGCCTGTCCTTGGCGGCTGTGGTGGCTTATGGAACTAGTTCTTCTGTCATACTTGTGCAGGCTTTGTCAGGATGTGATGATCAATCTGCTGGGGCTGTGTCTGTGATTATACTATCACCAGAAGGAGAAATGAAACCAAATAAAAAAAATTCAAAGTCCAAAGTTCTCAATCAAAGTTTCATGGGTAACAATGACATTAATGGCTCTGAATGGATGTTTGTTATTCATGAGTATAATTGTCCCTGGCCTTTAGCAAGCTATGGCACATTTTTGGGAAATAATCAGAGAAACAACTAAACAAAGATGTTACAGTTTTATAATTATTCTTTAATATTTTCCCATACTTATTGTAACAAACTGTGTTGGTCTTTAGCCCCAGTGCCGAATTTGCATCAAACTTAGAAGTCCTTTTTGAAAAGGGGGTCTGCCAAGAATAGGCCAGACATGACTTGAATGTTAAAGGGGCAAAAGTTTTGCATCAGTTTCTACAAAGAAAACATGAAACAAGCTTAAACATTGAGGTTTTCAAATTGCATTGACTAATTAATATTCCCAAGCTTTGTGTGGAGGGGGTAGAAAGATTTCTGCACATCTGTGTTTGAAGAGAGATTTGCGATGGCAGCACCCAAAGTGGATCTACCTGGGCTATGTCAGCTATTCCTCAATTGTGTTGTGGTTTAGCTTCAAGCACAGTCATATGAACACCATGCTGAGTCCTGTGATAGCTGTGCAAGCTTGTCTGAAAGGAACTCTTGTTTCACTTCATAGCTTTTGATGCATTTCTACAGCTGAAGTACTTTTTAGTCAGAACTTCTTCTGATGGCTGTGTTCAGCTGAAGCCCTTTTTCATAAAGTTATGAATTGCTGCTTTTGTAAAAGCTCTGAAACACAATGACTAAAATGTAGTACATTAACAGTTGATGAGTGATAATTTGAAATATTTTTCCCACTAAATTTTCCTAACAATAAATAGGAAAAAAGTACTCAAATCAGATTACTGTTTTCAAGTTGCTGCCTTCACTGTCTCATTTCTTCCATGTGGTCCTCAACTGCCTTTGCGTCTTTAACTGTTGGGGGTGGTTAGGATTTTTTCCTGCAGAGGTTTCTGGTCTGCTTCGCCTCCCTGTTCTATGAGCCTTCTGCATAACTGGTGTTCCTGGCCTTGTCTTCTCCTTGCAATGCAGAGCATAGAGTACTGCATGACCTGAAACATCTCTGGATTTTTTTAGAAGTGTTCTTTGTGCCAGCAATACATGCTGAAGATAAATAGAAAAAAAAAAAAGTGTTTTTAAAGCTGCTGTAAGGGTGTGTTGGTAATTTTTATGTTAGGGAATGTAAACACTGATACATTAATCAGTAAGCTCCAGAATATGAGGAGTCACAAAATTGGTAAACCAAGGAAACAGAAGGTGATGGCCATCAGCACAGGGTTTTCTGTGCCTTTGACAGATTATAGATGGTTATTAAGTATTTGATGAAGACTATGGGAATTTATAGCAGAATTGTGTGGAAATGGAAAAGATATCAAATAATTTTGGTTGGCACTGCTGTTGGTGTGTCCCTGTTGCATTATCTTTGTGGCTTATGGGTGAAAATAACTTCACTGATGATCAGTCATACTAAGGATGCCAAGACTCCCTGTGTTCACATGCACTGTTGGCAGTTGTACATGAAGTTAGACAATATTGAAATGATTTGTATTTATGTTAATCCCAAGCAGGTTCTCTGGAGTAGCTGGCACTTAGTTGGAAGTTATTACACAGTATAACCTAGGCTGGATGCTTGACTGATGGACCTGGACTGAAATAGTTTTTAGTGTTTAAATGTGGCCTCTGGTTCTGTTCAGTTGTTTTGGAAACCACCTTGCACCTTCCTGGCTGTGAAGGACTGTTGTGTTGCTTCCTACCTGCTGTAAAACCTGTAATTAGTTGTTTAGTCTAACTTAATTATTTTGTTGTTGTTTAGAAATTCATTGAATTTGAAGATTCTCAAGAACAAGAGAAAAAAGACTTACAGACCAGAGTGGAAGCATTAGAGTCACAAACTCGCCAACTTGAACTAAAAGCAAAAAACTATGCTGATCAAAGTAAGTAAAACATAGTGCACTCCCTGTAAGTGATGTTAGTGCATTTTAATTTTCGTACTGTAAAGTGATAATACATATGCTAAATATCTGTGCCCTCTGACAGATAGATAACTTGGTTTAACTTTTGTGCAAGTCTATTTTCTTTAGAATTAAAGGCAAACAAGTCAGATACAAGCTTGTGACTTCTTATCTTATTCTTCTGGTATCCTGCTTGTATTGTTTGCCTTCTAAACAAACAATAGTGGTTGTCTAGTGCTGTTTTCACATTTAGCAACTTTTTCAGGAGATGCTTTGATTGCTTCCTTGTTAGTGATAATAAAATAAGCTATTTTCTTCCTATTAAACAGTTGTCTGTGCTAAAATAAAGGTAATCTTCAAGTTTAGAAGCACAGGTGGGAAGAGCATTGATGGTGATTTTCATCAACTTTCATATGATTTTTGCTGAATTATTTATTTATATGAGACATTTAGTTTTTATAGAAAAGAAGTTTAGGGAGAACACTTCCCTTTTTAGAGATATTCTGTATAATGTAAAAAAAGCTTCGGGAAACTTTGGAAAAAGATGAAAGTGATTTGTTGTCTTGAAATGTTTGAAGTTGCATATATTGTAGTTTAGACATTCTGCTGGATGGCTTCTTATCCAGTCACACAGTCATTGAATGAAACTTCATAATCAGTTTTTTACTTTTCTACTTTGAGCTTCTAAGCTACCTTCTGTTGATGTGAGACTGATGTGTTCATCAGTTAATATATAGCTTTTATTGCTGGACCCTGCAGGAATGTGAAACGAGACTGTAATGAGGCCGAGAGATTATCAGTTTCTAAAACCACTGCCAGTTGTCAAAATAGCCCCTTTTCAGTACTCTTTCTTCTTTTATTTATGCTCAGCCATGTTTCCTGCCCCTAACACAGCAAGTTATAGCTCTATTAGAGCTGAAGCTTTATCTTAAAAAATTCAATTTTCAATGGCCTGACTGAGTCTATAGCAGGGCAGGAGTATTAGTCTGAGAGTGGCATATAGGGCTGAATTTTGCTGAAATTTAGACAGTTCGTAATAGTGTTGGCAAATCTTAGAGACATTAACTGCTTCATTATCCACTGTTCAAATATTCCCAGATTCTGTACAGGCAAGGATGAAGGAGCACTTCAGGCGATCTTTCTTAGTGAAGACCAGTGTTATTATTTCCTAGGATTGTAGATGAAGTCAAGCTAAAATGGGTAATTGTAGAGACCTGCACCAGAAACCCTGTGATTCTTGTGGAATTGGGGTAGTGTGTGTATTTAAGAGTGTCACATGGTGGGGAAAGAAAACATTGTAAGCGGGAGCTAAGTGGTCTGTTTTGGTAGCAAGGATACTGTTTCTAGAAGGCCTGTGCTCTAAACATACAGCCCCCCGCGGCTTGTTCATGGGAGACCCTGCTCTCTGATAAGATTAAGTATCAAGATTGCATCGTATCCTATAGGCCACGGCTTTATTCTGTCAATGCAATCCAAAGGACAAAATGGTTGCACGAAAAAGAAAAATCAGTTGGATTTCTGGCTATGTATGAGGCAGCATACCTGGAGTTTCTCTAATAGAAATTACATTTACCATGTATTGATAATGCCATTTTATGTTGCTCTGTGAGTCTGTTGGTGTGAAATCCTTTTTGCTTTGAAGCCTTCAAATATATATATAACATTAGAGTTTTATTTATATATTGTGTGTATATGTGTTTGTCTATACGATAATAATGAAAGTATTTTCCCTAGAAACTCAATTGTTCCAGTAGAAGCACTGAGGGTTGCTAGATCTTTTTTTTTTTTTGTAAGAAGTAATGTTGCTGAAAACAGTTATCATAACTATATAAAGCTCTAGTGATAGAACAATGACTTTTAGACAATTCCAAAATCTATTTATTGGAGAAAAAGAATCTTTTTATTGGAGAAAAACCTTCTGTGATAGCAAAATTGGAGAAACAAACAATAATAGCCAATGCTTGGCTTTGATAAACTGTCTGGGACAACGTGAAAGGCTGCTGGGAAGATTTGGCATACTGCTGATAGAGAGCAAGATCAAAGGGGACATAAGCACATTTGTTGAACATCAAATGAATATTATGCAAGTAAGCTGGTTTTTTTTTGGTGCTCTACATTTTTAAAGTATGAAAACCATGCAAGTGTCTATATTTGTGAAGCAGCTTAACCTTACTGCATTATCTTGTTTTACAGGCCGGGCAACTGGCCTGTTATGCGATCCCAATCACCAATTTGTCACTTTAATTCAGCTCCAAATCATTTAGCTATATTTCTTTTTCTCTTCTACTTCTTATAGTACTGCCTGTGCATCTAAATTAGACTCTGGTATTGCCAGCTGTGTTGCCACGTCAACATTCAAAACAGCAGCAGTGTTATCACTGGCAATGAGAGTTGCAAATGTTTGGCACAGAGCAAGTAAGCAAATAAAACCTGGCTTTGGACTGCAGAGTGAGATCACAAAATCAGTTCATTATATGAGTAGTAGATTAGAGTGCAAAACAGATAAAACATGGTTCTGTGTCATACTTTACCTACGAGACTTTTGCTTCTTGCAGGCTGCCTGTGTACTCTGTGTGTTTTTCTTCAAATAAGCAAAACCCGTGAGAACAAATTTTGTCTGTTAAAAAGTTCTGAGTCATTCTCTTGAACACTGTCAGTGCTGAGCATTTAGTGAAGACTTGTAAGCTGGGGCTGCTCTTAAGTTACATGGTTGAATTCCGTTTGATTGAATGTGCTTTGACCCGTGTGCCAGTTAAAATTGCTCAAGAAATCATGGTTGTTATGTCCTAAATTTAAAGTGCTTGCTTGTGCAGTCTAAGTGATTGTCTTACTAAATTAAAAAAAAAAAAAAGAAGCATTTCTTTGCACTTAAATTTACCCTGTGGAATTGCATCCATAGCTGTATATTCATCCTGTTAGGTTGGAGAAACCTGCTGTTTGAAAGTACAGAAGGTTATTTTGTGTCAACTAGTTGCTACATTCCTGTGATTGCTGACTTCTTTTCCCTGGCATCAGCAATTGAAACAGTTGCTGGCAGATGAGTGAACTACCTTGAAGTACTCTGTTCTTTCTTAGGGGGAGGTGGAAAGAGGTGGGGATGGCAGAAAGATGCTGACTGGGAGGACTGGTGAGCCCAGCCGATGAAGAAATCCCGAGTGATGGGAGCAGATGCACTTGAGTTACCATCCTGCATGATGTGTAGCACTCAGTCCTGATAGTTGATGGGCTGAGATGATTGCCTAAGTCAAGTTTGCTGCCAAAAAATGGTGCAATATGTAGCATCCTGGGATAATTAATTCAAATGCACTTAAAATGTGCTTAAAAGAGAGTGGAGTTGTAAGGATTTGTGGCTTTTAATTGAGCACAGGATTGTGCAGCAGTGATGAAGCTCCTTGGCTTGTGGTCCAGCTTTTCATTGTGTTTTGCACTGCTGCTCTTGGCTAGAACTTCCCCTGGGTTGCCCTTGTCCCTTGTGTGGCCTGACTCTCAGCTGTACCTGGACAGAAGGGGGAAGGGGAGGAAAGGCATTGCCTATGCTCTTGGGGTCTTTGCTGTGTGGAAAGATAAGTAAGTTAAATAGCGCAAAATTCTTGGGGATTTGTTTAGGAATGATATTGGTACAGGCAGAGTTTTTAGAAGTTCTTTAGAACTCTTCTTGAAGAGTTTAGAACTTCTTTAGAAGTTCTGTAGTAAACTTTTACTGAGTGTTGGCTAATGTCTATTTTTGGGTTTGACTTACATAGAATTAATGTATTTTTTTTCCTTCTCAGCAGCAGAGGGCACCTGTGAACATGATAATGCTACGTGTTCAGTGAATAACTTTCTTCTGTTCTGCAGTGGTGTATCTGAGGCCAATGCCAGTTTTGATATAATCTTAAATATTTCTTACCAAAACTTGAAATTACCTGACTTCTACATTATTTCAAATCTGTGGTGCTGTGCGACCCCCTAGTTCTACTTGTAATTTGTTTGCAGTGCTAAAATACTTGAAATGTCAATGCTGGATCTGGAAAATAGAGGGCTACTAAAAACTTGTAGTAGCAATACATAGCTTGTTTGTGCAGCAGTGCTCTGTAAAGGCACATGATACTGCTGGGATAGTGCTCAGTCTCCAGTTACAAGAAGGGATAAGATCTTCTCAGAGCTCATGGGATGTTCCACTGAGTTCTGGGGGGGCTGCAGAGGTTTGTTTTAGTTTCCTTTCTTGCCTCTCTTTCTGGGAATGTCAATTTTCTTTATGTATTACAGGCTATAAGTTAATTAAATTTCTGAAAGTAGGAAATTACTAGTATATTTTGACTTACTACAGGAATGGAACAGTTTTGGCATAAGCTTTCTGGAGGAATCCTTTTTGGAGTAACTTATTTATTAGGGAAAATGAAAAACACATCTGCATAACTTAAGTGCTTTCTAATGGAGGTGGTAGGCTGTGGGAGTTGAAAGATTTGGCTCCTTTTCTGAATCTGCCTAGTGCTAAAGTACAACCAAGATAAACTACATTTGACAAGAGAACAGATATATCTACATACCTGAGTTTATCAAACATGAGTTTTGTGGGCAAGATGGATTACATTTGGGGAAAACTACATTTGCAAAAGAGACCTAACAAAACAAACCAAGAAACCCCAATTATAATCCCCAGAAACAGCTCTTGGGTTTTGGAGTAAATGTAAACTCTTGGGATTATGGTATTTCCCATGTCAGGTGACACTATGCAGCTATTGCTTCGTGATGGTTTTATTTGGGATATGAGATAAATGCTTTGGAAGCTGATGTAAAAGCATTTGTTTTTCTCAGAAATTAGAAGAACTATTGCTTTCATTGACTAAAAGAGAAAATGCAAGACCAGGTTTTGTTGTGAATGTTCTACAGATGTTATTTGATTTTCCTCCGCGCTCTCAGGATACCAGCAGTGCTGTTATGTATACCCAGGCAGACAGCCATTCATGGATAATCTGAAGGCATCTGATATCTGAGGTATCTCTGCACATGGGATATCATGAAGCTCATGTGGATATGTAGTTAACAGGGAGACTGTGATGTGAACTTTCATCTGTGAAGTTTAACAGACAGAAACTTCCCAGAAAATTGTTTTGAGATTTTGCACCATCTGCACAGATGGTGATGTGAATAACTAAACTGGTGTGAAACAGCTCTGTCAGTAAATGCTGCTTCTAGGGATGGCTCAACTGGTTTAACTCAAGGAATTCAAGAAAGCTTTTCAATAGATCCTGGAAAGAAGTTGAAAAGTTCAGGTTTGTTCAGTGGGGACTGGATTATTCCTACTTCCTTTTTACAGACTGACAGCTGCAGAACTAATATGTTTTCCAGCAAAGGAGGAACAGAATGACTTGAGTTCATATATTTCTTGATTAGCAGATGTGGAACTGAGCTGTTGGCTAGTGTGTTCTCAGTCTAGTGTCTCATCATCTAGGATGTTCCTCATCTCTGATGATGTCTATCATTAGCTCAGGTTTGTTTACCAGGCAAATTCCCCGTGCCCTATGCTACACTGTGCCTCAGGTATCAGTCAGTATACCTGAAAAATATCCTTCTGTAAGAAGTGGGTGCTGGAAATTGAGGATTTCCTTCTGACTGTGCATTTCCCAGTGCCTTTCCCGGCTGCCCAGTGCCGTTCTCAAAGACTGCTGTCTGCGTGCTTTTGGGAGCCAGTAGCCCACTAGAGGGAGCAGGGGGTATGGCTGGCTCCAGAGCAGGCACTATAGGACTCAGTGCTAAAATAAAATGGAACAGGAAATTAGATCAGTGATTGGCCTGCTTTAAGCTTAGCTATTAATATACCTGAGCAAAAGTGGTGAGAAGAGCTTGAAATCCACTGGTGTATAATTAACTGCTCATGTGTGGTTTTAAATTAAGGGAATATTGTAGTTTATGTGCTGGAGTTTGGTTTTTATAGTGTTTCTGTTGCTCAAAATATTGCAGTAATTAAGAAAATTACTTTAAATGTCTCTTAGAATCTTACATTCCTAAGTTTTCACTGGCTTTTAAAACAAATCCAGTCTGTTCAAGCTTCTGTCCACAGTGACTTCATGCAGATTTTCTGACAGGGACTAGCTTCAACAGCCAAGTGTTTAAGTGGATCATCACACTGTTTTCAAAGCAGTCAATCAAAAGTTGTCTTATTGAAACACTTCTTTGTGCAGAGCATGGGCAAGAAGTTGGATGTTTTTACTTGATTTTGTCTTGAAGTTTCTTGTATATATTTTTGATTGTTTGACTTTCAGCCTGTGTGAGGGATGTCCTGGCCTGTGATTGTCTTTATATTAAATGTTGTAGCAGAATGTTTAAAGAATTTTGGGTTGTTTTTGTGGTTTTGGTTTTTTTTTAAAGTTTTGTGTCAGGTTTTTTGCAACAGATTTCAGGGATTTTGTGTGCCTGAGACATAGTACAAACTTGAAGAGTCCAGAAGTGTGAGGGATAAGACCATTGCTGTTGCATGTGTTGATATTTCCTATCAACAGAGCATTCTTGACAGCTAAATTATCTTCATAATTTCAAGTGCTCTACTCATTAAACTGAGATCTATACCTGTAGCTCACAGTGTAAGAGCTTCTTGAAGATGTTGGTCTCATCAAGGGGTTGAATTTTTCACTTGTTTTACAAATCAGTTTTCTGTGCTGGTTTGATTTGCAGGTCTTATCACTTCCAGGTTAAACACTTGTTTGATAGCTCAGTCCTCTTTTCAGTCCACAAGTGATGTGTGTGCTCTTTGGCAACTACTTAGGAGGTCATAAGCTCCTTCTGGATCTGAATCTTAACTTTGGTGTGGGACTTGCATTAAAAGAATAGAGCTGCATGAAAGCTGTCCAAGGAGTCTTCAGACAGTCCTGGTGCCAGGAAGGGCTTGTTAATGAGCTGGATCTCAGTCCTGGCTTGTGTAGGAGGAACTTGTAATTCCTCTTGAAGGCATCACTCTGGTTGGATTTGCCATTCTAGCAGGTCTGTTTCTCTTTCTCCCCCTCAGGCTTATCAGGAGTTTGAGGCAGAGGACAACATGCAGATGAAGGGTGTTCCAAACTTGGTAAAAGCCATCAGACTTGGGAGGTAAGCTCTGACTTTTGAACAGGCAGGGTGGGCAGCTTGGCTGCCTAATTCCGCATAATGCTGTCAGGAAATTGAAACTCTGGTTTCTCTAGTTTACTGTTACATTTAATCTCCCATTTTTAGGCTTAATTGGTTTTCTGTGGGAGAACTTTGATCAAGATTGGTACCTCAGGTCATGAAATATGTTAGAACATTGATAGTGCTGGAGAAGTTCGCACTAGGCCTTGGGTTTGAGTTTGTGGTGATCTTCCAGGGGGATGCTTTCTCATCAGTCTAAAATCACTAGAATATTTGCATTTTATGCTCATATTTATGATACTTGAAGACCTTTATATTTTTTTCCTCATAAGCTTCTAAGGGTGAGTAGTGCAACTTTTTTGTTGCATGTTATATTTTGCACATGTATTATCTTAAAGAATGTAATCTTGCAATGTAAGATCTTCCTTGATGTAAGAAGACTATGTGAAGACACATTGCAACAGAGACAGTGGATACTTTCTCTGTTTCCGGACTCCTAAAGGTTGCAGGATCTATATACACAAGCTAATTTTGTCATACACCCATAAGAATTTGACATTGTAGCGGAAAATGTCTGAGACTGAAATATCAGAGGAACTTTTTATATTGTTACTTAAGTTAAACTGACAAGAACTATGTCTGGTTTGTACTTGGCAGGCCCAGCATGTGGCAGGCAGTGCCAACACACAGCTCTATTCCTCTCTGGGGTGTTATCAGGGCCGGATTCCACTCCTTTGTATGTTGGTGTATTAAAATGGAACTGATGACAATTCAGTTTAAAGTATGTTTTTGGGTGCCAGTGAAAGGCATTTTGCCCTCCTATTTAGTTATCCGTTACTGCTGATGGGAATGTTTCTTTAATAGTGACTTAAGTTTCTCAAAGTTTTTGGGATGAGAATCTGGTGGTCTTCCTCAAAATTCTTCTGACTCTGTGTTAAAGTCAGTGGTGATCTCTGATCCTCAGGTAATATCTAATCTCTTGCATGGTGTTTAATTGGAAAAAGGAAGTGTATTCTGTTGGTTGTTTTGGCAAGATCTTGTCTTGATGGGAGGCATATTTTGGGGAGATTAGATTTCTAGTGCTGTGTCTCATCCTGCTGATATTGGAAAAAACAGTTCTAAGGACTGTTGATGTGGTGTCTGTTGAGTGTATGTAACTTAGTGTGCATCCTCTTCTGGCTGAAACTTCCAGCTCTAGGAGTGTAATGTGTTGCACAATTGGAAATGACAGAAGAAAATGCTCAATGTCATTTATATAATATTCTGGGCCCTTAATAATTTTAACCTTTGTACCTAATGAAAACAGTGGTCAGATCTAATAGAGATACTCCCCTTGGCTATGCAGTATCACTAGCTGTGTACATTTGTCTTCAATGACTTGATTCAAGGAACTATGCATTATACCTGGGCCATTAAAGTTTAAAAACATTTTAAAGCATTTTTTTCTTCACAGATGGAGAAAATTGTGTGCTTCTTTATGGAACCTCAACCCTTGTGCAAGTGTGTGTTATATCCATAACAATGGGAAATGCTTTTTTGGATTTCCTGAAGGCTGTTTTTGGGCAGCTGCAAAGAAGGGTGTTGATAGCACCTGATGTGATGTTAATCTTTATTGAATGTACAGTTGAGTACTTCCCCAGAATTCATCCCTGGAGCTGACTGCACTGTCTAGACACGATCTCACTGAAAAACATTGGGTGTATCACCCTGGTTTGTGGGGAGCTCCATGTGAGACTGAATTGAGCCATGAATTCACCACCCATCATGAAGCAATGGGGGGGGCTCCTTGGACACTGTTCCAGAGGGAGCTGGTTTTCAGCAAACACGAGGCACATCAGTCATTCAGTTTGCATTTTCTGATCTCCTGTATTCCCAAAGTAGGTTTAGCAGAGTGGAAAGGTTACAAGGGAGATCCTCTGAGAGCTGTGGTACACCCCCTGGGGCATGGTGTGCTCATGTGGGAGCTGCTGAGTATCTCTGATGGGCAGCTGTTTAACATCTCATAACTCATGACAAGGATTGACTATCTTTGTCAATCAGGCAAAGATAGTAGATTAAAATATGGTCTGTCACATCATAGCTTTGTTAATTGTGAGTTCTGAATCTTGTTTCTGTAGTCTCTTACCAAAGCTTACATAAAACCGCACTTCAAGTGTTCAAGGAGACTTAAAGCACCTTGTGCCTCAAAACCATTAACTCTTCCATCCAGTAGTGTTCTGCATCACATAAATATGTATTTTTTAGATGCGTGCATTGTGCTGTAAAATACATTTTTCTCTATGCTGTGTTATAGGTACTTGTACCTCCCCTGCTGCTATTTGATACAAAGTGGTTTTGTTCCATTCAATAACAGGACAGAAATGGAAGCATTTGAGCTGGCAATGTTATAAATATTTGATATAATATTTTGACCAGATATTTATAGGTGGACTGCAAAAGGTTCTGTCAGGGAACTTAATATTCTTATAAGAACAAGATTAGATCAGGAGTTCAGAATGCTTCTACAGATTTGAGTGAGTAGACAGTTACGTATTTTGGTTCCAGCATTTGACTCAGGCAAAGACTTTTTAACCTTTAAAACATACTTAAGATAAAATACTGTGTGAAAATACAGTATTTTCACACAGTACAGAAAAGGAATGATATATTGAGAATTAATTTTCAGGAGACCCAGTTGGCAACGTGAAAATATGCACATGGAAGAGAAGATCTTGGCATTTGTCTTCAGATAATGTGTGTCTGGCAATGGCTTTCTGGAAACATGGAACTGGAAGTTGGAATTTTCCGAGGGATATTTAAACATGGCAAATAGAATAAGCTCAGTTACACAATTTGATACACATGCTTATGTCACATAAATATTGTTTTCAAGAGTACCTGAATAAAAAGATGGAATCCACATCTAAGCAGCAAAAATGTTTTGTGTTTGAGTGACATAATAAGTTGTGTGTAGAAGGTTCTGAATTCTGTTATTTTTTCTGCAAATAATTACATCAGGATAGCACAATTTGTTTCAGGTCAGTTTCATCTGAGCTGAAACACAGTATATATGAGCTGAGCTGCTCAGTTTGTTTCAGCTCTTTCTAATAAGAACTTAGTGTCTAAAGTTCTCCTAAATCTGCTAGATATATTTTTAATTTCTTGGAATAGCTACAGAAATATTAAAATGTTTTCTGTCTTTAGCTGTGTTGCCTTAATGGTCAGAGAAGTGTGAGTGAATGCCAGCAGAAACCTTAATTTCTGTACCACATAGGGCTTGAACCTGTTTTAACAAATACCTTGCCTATGTTTGTCCTGGTTAAACACCTCTGGAAATTGTATGGATGTGTTTTAGGGAACTGATGTAGGACCCTAGCTGGAGCCCATGGCTTCATCTGGAGTCATGTGATGTGGCCTCTGCCTCTTCCTGCAGTTTCCATGTGAAACAATCTGGACTGGGGTGAGCAGTAAGCTGGCCTTGAACAGAAGAATCCCCTCTCGCTGGTCTAGCAATCAGCAGGGGAAAATAGGACTTGGGGCTCTTTATGGGAATGCAAATTGCAAGATTGTGCTGCTGTTGATGTACTTAGAAAGCTCAGTGATAAGAGCTTAAAAACACAAACACTGACATACTTTTAATCCTCCTTTCTGCTATTCTCTACTAGAGATACTCTGATCAGCTTGCTTGGTCAAGTCAGTCTCACTAGAATTCTAAATTTAGTTTTAATTTTTTTTTTCTTCCTCTAGTTAGCAGACTTGAGGAGCGGGAGGCAGAACTCAAGAAGGAATACAATGCACTTCATTCAAGACATACAGAGGTAGGTTGTTACACCAAGATGATTTTGGGTTATCTTTAAAAATGTAGATGTGTGGAAAACCTTGTGTTGTGAGCAATTGGGGAAATGATTGAATATTTTGGTTTGCACATTGAGCTGTAACCAGGCTTCATTTGGTGATATAGTTTTCCTCATTCACATCTAAGTGACTACTTCTCAGTGTTTGATTACACATCTGTCATTTTTAGAGCTTTGTCAGATATTGAGAAGTTTTTAAAAGGAATTTGTTCTTCCATGTTTCAGAGGCAATTCTTCAAAATGCACTAATAAACTTCAAAGAAATAGAAATGAAATTACATTTTCATATTCTTTCTTTCAATTTTCTGTGTTGGTTTTATTTGTACCATTGAAGAAACAAATCCTTCAAAACCTGGCCTACTGGGATTTACAATTAAAAGAGTTCCCTGCCATTCTTTATTGTTACTATTGAAAATGGGATTTACTGATGAAAATTGAACAAGTTTGAATTTGTTAATTGAAATAAATAAGAGCCACACTGTTTAAGTTGGATACAAACCATAAAAATAGGACTTGCAGTGTTTCAGTTTGCAGTAGCAGGTTGTCTTTCCCATGAAGGGATGTTTTACTGCCCAAGTCATATACATATTTTATGCATATATACATATATTATTTATATGTGTAAAATAGACATTATATTTTAGTGAGGAAGTCACTAGGTCTTTTGAATTATTCTGATTAATGTGGAATCCCCCTTGAGCACATTTCTTATCCTTAATCTCCTTGCTTTGCCTTTGGAAGGTCAGAGAGCTGGTCTTAGATCCTTGCTACCAAAGAGAGCAATGCCATACTGACTGCTCCCAGTCCAAAAAGACCCGTATGGGGAGAGGGGAAGCAGATACAAATGTGAGATTTGGTTATCTTAGATGCTTTCACCAACCTTAAGTGTTTTATACTCACAGCAGCTGAAAAGTGACTTGGAACCATGACTCGTCTGTAGCGCTTGTGTGACAAGACTTCTGAAGCTTCTAAAAATATTTGTATCTTTACTGAAATCATGGCATTTAAAAAATCATATTTGTTACTAGATAGTAGCTTTAGAATGGCACATCTGTTGAAACTGGAAATCTAAGTGAGAAGTAAAAAATCTTAATGCTGCCCCTGAGGTTTGCCATCCTTTTGATCTGGAAGTACTTCAGAGTATTGGGTGCTTGCAGAGTTCTGGTTATTGTAATAAAAACCTGTGGGTTCTGTCACAATGGAGCTGGTGGATTTTTTTTTTACTCCAGTAAGAGTTCAAGATTACCTGTATTGGGCACCATTAATTCAATTAAATTCTAATGACATGTTCTGAATATCTTTTAAGTTTTGCTCCAAAATGGACAACAGCCTCTGCTGGTTTGATTCCAATTTAATAAATACTTTTGCATCTTAAATTCACTTCCTTTGGTGTAGGAAGAGATGTTTTCTTGAGCTTTACTATTACTGGGGTGACTGTCCTTTCTTCATAAAGAAATAATTTGTAGTGTAGTACGGTATATCCATACCTCTGTTCTCTTAAAATCAGATCTCCTGTTTTCTGTACTCCTCCCTTTCAATGTGATTGCTTCCTCAATTTTTTTTTCTTCCAGACTGTAGTGAATCTTGCAAAGATGCTCCTCCTTAAGGGATAGAGCATCTCAGCATTTTAATGCTGTATCTGGTACATGTTTTAGGTGCAGGGACAGAAGTCCCTGGGAACTGGAAAGGGCTGGCTGATTAATGCCCAGCTCCCTATTCCCTTTGTGATTTCCTGCTTCCCTTCCTTCCAATAAATTCTAATGCTTTAATGTGTGTAGTAACGTTCTTCTTTTAATGCAAGGTATTTTGACAGATATCCAACTTCCTTTCAGCATTTAGGTTTATCACTTTTATTGGATCAAATATTTCTATCAAATTCTTTGTTCTTAAACTTTTTTCTTCCATGTTTTACAAGGAAAAGATACTTCTTTCCTTCTGAGTCCACTTCAGTGTTGTCTTTACATGTGATCCATCTTTGGTACTTACTGAAATGGCAATTGTTTTTCTTTCAATTGACCAAATAATGAACAGAGCATTTAGAAAGATTTGGATGTCTTTCTCTTCCAACTCCTGACCTGAGGTTATGTATCCATGTCTTTCACAATAACCACCTTTCAGCCCTCTCTACCTGTGTGTGACAGTCTTTGCTGGAGTTCACTGCCCAGCAAAAGTGCTGGTTCAGCACCCCAGGGAATGTCACACATTTTCAGTCCTAATGGACCAAGACCTACTGAAATGGAGTCACATTGGGGAGTTCCACCAGAGGTGTGAAGCAGAGAGCTGAATCAGTCCCTCTCTGCAGTGTGTGTGCTGTGGTGAGAGCTGGGTGTTCTCGTTAGAGCTCAGCCTGCCAGAGACAGGGTCTGCATTGCAGTTTCAGCACCAACAACAAGGTGTCTGCAGCTGCAGAGGTAGCAGGGCTGCCCTGGCTGGGGAGAGCTCTGGGGACAGACTTTACCCTCCATCATGCTGTTAAATCAGCATCTGTCTTGTTGCTCTCTGCAGAGGGAGGTGGGCTAGCTGGTGTGACTGCAAGATATCCCATTAAGCCTCCTTCCCAGTAAGACTATACTTGAGTGAACAGGCCTGATTTTAAATGGATTAGTGTATGAGAACCTGAGCAGTTGAGATGGCAGATTGGAAGGTGGGATATAGCAGGTAGTGAAGAGGACAAAATGTTTGATCAGAACAGAATGGATGGAATAGCCTGAACATATTCTGACTTCTGTGCTCTCCTTCCTTGGCTTTCTTGTGCTTGCAGTGGGTTTTGATCTTGTGCTGATCATGCTCTGCTCTAATACTCAGATGAGATGAGTGACAAAGCAGTGCGTGGAAGTTCCTGAGGTGGAACTTCTGGAACCTATGTGAAGTTTTGTTTCCTTCTTTCTCTGACTGTAAAGGACCAGATGCAGGAAGCAGCCAAGGGCAGTATGCTGGAAAGCAGAACAGTTGACAGTGGTCTAACAGAGAAGTCTTCAAATCTTTGTTCTTTGACTTAGAAAGGCAACTGTCTTTTGTGTCTCAAATACTGTTCTGATTACTAGAATGTGGCTTGTTTTCATGCTTAAATAAAGCAGGCTTGTCTGCTCTTTGTACTTGTGAGGGCATTTTTGCCTTTGCTGCTGAGATGATGCACTGCTTCTGGTGCTTCTTTCAGAGCAAGCCATTCAGAGTGGTTTTGCCTTCTGAGTAGGAGTTAAAGGATCTTGCTTTCTTTTTTCTGCAGAGCCAAAGGGCATAACTTTGTACTATGGCACTGGCTTTTTAAAGGCTTGGCTAAGGCTTTTATGTTTATTACTCAGTTGGGAAACTGAGGCAAAGCAATACTTGAGATCTACTGTAGAATTGACTAACAACCTGAGGCCTCTCTCTGCACAGGTTTCCAAAACAATCTTCTTTTTTCTCTATTAATGGAAGTTACTCTTTTTCTCCTTTCAGAAACACCAGGCTGAGGTGGTTCGATATGTTTCTCTGACACACAGAGTATGCACTTAGTTTAATGAAGCATAACTGGGCCATGGAAGTTTCCCAGTGTTCTACATTGGATATAAGGTGATAGAACAGTGAGCCTGGCTCTGGCATTGGGAATAGGCTTTGTCCAGTTCATTAGGATAAACATATCCCCAGCAAGTCCCTGGGCAAGGGACAGGAGGAGAAGGCTAGTGGAGGTGTCTATTTACAATTATAGCTAAACATGGGCAGCTGTCACATTGTAAGATTAGACTTTGGATATCAGTTCAAGCAAATAGTTCTCCTTAACCTTTTTTTTTTCTTATGCTGAGCATTAACAGCTTGATCTATAAAACCTGGATTTAACATCTTGACATACTAATGTATCTATCAGCAACATCATCTTGTGTGTCGATAAAGGTGCATCAAGCTCTCCTGTAGGAATGGTGCTTTTATTTAGGTAAGAAACTCACCACAAACCCTAAAAGGAACAAAAGTACTTACATGAAAGTAATAATACTTTGATACTGAATCAAGGAAATTCTAGAAATAACTGTTACCTCATAAATCTAGATTATGTGGGACAGAGAAAGATCTATATACACAGTTGTGTGCACATTCCCAAAGGGAAGAGCTGCTTTTGCCCAGCCTGATTGGATCTGCAGGATAAGCAGCAAGGGCTGTAGCACTGAGCCTGGTCTGGCAGCCAAAGAATTACTAAAACCTATCCAGGGGAGATGAAACAGTGACACAAAAAGAAGGAGTGAAAGAGCAAGGAATGTGTAAAGGAGATGCTCTCAACCTGGTTAAGGCAAAGATGCAGATAACATCCCCAATGTGGCATATCCACATTTGATTATGGCAAGTGCCAGACTTGTATACACTGGGAATGGTTGTATTTGTAAGGGTAGAAATAGAAATGAGGGTGTTCATTGTCTTTTACTGAGTGCTGAACTGTAAGATGTAGAAAAACCTTGTAACACTTTCACAGTTGTAAAACTTGTCGCGTGTTAAAAATATTCGTATCTTTTTTTGCCATATGAGGAAACCAATCTGAGTGTTTTTATGAGGTGGAAAGACATTGCATTCAAAGGGAATAGATCTCATGTTCATGCTGTGATGTGTTCAAAAGCATGTTGCAGTTGTTTTGTACATGTGCCTTAAAATCATTTAATCCTGAATTGTGAAATGCTGTTAAGTAAGGTAATACTTCCAAGTTCTGAGCTTATCTTTGATCCCTTCAGCTAGTTGTAATTGAGCAATGTGTTTAATTGCAACAATGCTAAAATGTTCTGTGTTTGTGGTGTGTGTTCCTTGGAACACCTGGTTGTATTCAAAATACTTGTGCACTTCATGGGCAGCAGAGCAAATCCTCTGTAATGAAAGGTTATGGATGGTTAAATATTGACTGCAGCTTGTACTGAAAAGAAGATAGGTAGACATAGTCAATTGTTTATCATCTGCCCTCCCACATAACTTCAGTAAAAATTGTGCTGATTGGAGAGCATTTAAATTAATTTAAGTGTATTAAAAAATTATCAGTAATATTAAAACCTTTTTATTTCAACAGCTGAATAATCTCAAAGCAGCAGAACTTCTAATCAGATTTTGAGCCCTCAGAATTCTAGTGCATTAATTCATTACACATTTTTGGATCAGAGTGGCACTTCATGGATATGCCAAGGCTTGAGGGTCATTTAGATTCAAAAGATTTTTGAATGTTATCTGATTCAAGTCCCAGTGATTTTAGAGTGAGTCTTCAAAGTTTTATTGCACATGAGCAGTTAGAGTGGGCTTACTTCCCAAAAAGCTGCAGTATTTATTACTTTAACCTTCAGATTAAGTTTGTGGAAATTGGGTATTCACACACCATTTCTTATGACTCTACAGCACCAGCTGAGGAGCTCCCCATCCCATGGGGAGGGAGGGTGAGGAACTCTTTTCTGTGTGAACACTATTCCAGTATTATCAACTTTTATCCTTGGCACCTTGGGTTTAGGCAGAGAGTGGGCTTTACATGGTGGTACCACTGTTCTGGTTGTTTGGACACCACAGGCACATAAAGCCTAGATCTCTGGAGAAATTGCTGCACAGCACTGCACATGCACATAGAACCTTATGATTCTATGAATCTTAAGGTGCCATGCAGCACTGCACATTCTGATTTTCATTTTATTTTTGGGTTCCTCCAGCTTATATGCATTGTGCAGAAGTATGTGATCTACAGATTTGCTTATTTTATTATCAACATAATTTTCAGCTGCAGAACAATATAAACCGAACAGTCCTTTAAAGTGACCTGCCCTCCAGCCTCTGTGGGTAATAAATGTGATGAGACGTTTCAGTAAACAAAAGAATGGACTGAGAGGAGGGAAGAGAGTAGGTTAAAACCATGTCCTTTGCAAAACATGAAAATTGTGTGAGTTTTAATGACCCTATTATTTTTTCCCATGTGTTAGCAGTTCCCTGGAGAGGAAGGAACACTCATCTGAGACACTTATCTTCTGTTCACTGTCTGAAAACACAACAATTTTTCTATTTAAAATTTTACTTTGAGGAAGCAATTGGTGGGCTGCAAATGGGAGTATTTTGTAGGCAGGTCAGCAATATCTTCCTCTTGTGATGAGGGAATACATGAATGAACAGGATACAGAATGATCTAATATACATTTCAAAGTTAGACACTCTTGGAGTTCTCCCCCCTCTTCCCCCTGCCCTCCTGAAATTTCATTTCAAAACTATTTGCATTATAATAAATTTGTGTAAAAATATGCAAAGGAACAATTGGAACACCTAGTTCTGGCTGCTTGGTTAAAATGGAAAAAAAACCAAATGTGGGTAGTTGAAGGTGGAGCTTTCAATCCTTTTGTTTGCCTCTGTGTGTGAGCAAGCATTAAAAATAAGAAAACAAATGGGATGATCTGGTAAAACACTGCGTTTTGTTGGAGGATAAATGTTGTAAGCTTTTGACAGTAGTCCAAGTATATTATATAATGTTTCTCTGAAAATAGCATGATATTTTGTTCTGGTCTGAATTATATTTATTAGTTTAGGTGAATGCTTGGAAAACCGACATCTGTATGCAACCAGCACTTAACATCAGTTACTCATTTGTACAATATCCGTCACTCAAGGATGTCTTAAGCCTGTTTGTTTGATCAGAAAAATCTGAAAGTAAGAATACTTATTCCTATGTAGCTAAATGCTGGCAAGCATCATTTGAGGAGAAGCTGGCACTAGCTGAGGTTGGTGGCATCTGAAGGTCAAAGTCAGATACATCTAATCTGTCTTGAGAGTAACACATAAATGTAGGTTTCCAAGTCCTGCTGAGTTCAGTACTCATTTATGCAGCTGCTCCCAAAAGAAAAGATATAAACTGGTTGTACAAATGCCTGATAATATCAGTATTCTGATGTGTTTGTATACCCTTTGTAGAATAGTAGAAGAAATGAGTTTTAAAGAATAGTGCTTTTTTGTTTGTTTGTTTTGTTTGTTTGTTTGTTTTTGGGTTGTTTTTGTTTTTGTTAAGCTGTTAAGATGTGACCTGAATATGTCTCAGGCAAAAAAAGTACATTAAATTCCTCTGAAGTTCACCTGTGATTTTTCTTCCTTTATTGTTCCTTGAGCTGTATTCATCTGTGAATGTGAATGGTGGAAGTGCTTAAAATACCAGTTTGCACATAGGCTTCTCCTCAGGCTTTCCCAGTTTTAAATTCAGAGATGTGTGTCCAAATGAAGCCCTTGGAATGATGCAGTGATACCTGGTCCTTCTCCCCATGCATGTCCTGGATCTTGCTGAGAGCAGCATCCTTTGGCCATGGGAGTTGGAGCTCATTAAATAAATAAGTCATGACTGCAGGAGTACCATGTTGGCCTGTGCTTGTTTCTTGTGAGAAAGAGAGAGCAAGCAGAGTTCATCTTGAGTGCTAAAAATCCACAGCCACTCTGTCCTTTTAATGAAATGTCAGCATAGATAATTTAAAACCAAACTTCCCTTGTAGAAAATACAGGAAGCTTATTTGTATTTTAGATGGAAAAAAGGAAAATAAATGGGGACTTCATATTTCTGCCTACAGAAATAACCTGATTAATAGCCTCTGGATTCGGTGTTTTAATATTTGAGGAGCCCATTATCTGACCTTCACAGTACTTTGCAATTAGGCCTATGGTGTCTATTATGTATCATGTAAAAAATGCTAATATCTGCTGGACAAAGAGGTCTCAGACTCTAAAATGGATTTGAACATGGTACGTCTTTTCCAAAATCATGTTTCAAATACTGCATGCACTTTCTTTACCCTTAGGATGTTTCCTGTGTGTGAACATATAAAGTTCTCCAATATTTTTAATGTATTATGGACTTCTCTTCTGGTTTGTGTTTTTTCACACTATATAATTTTGCTTCTTTCTTTATTTCTTTGCTGTCTCTAAATGCTTTTACTATTTAGCATTACAGGGGGAGAATATATTGGTCAAGAACTATGCAGTTGTAGTACAAGTAAATGTTATTAAATATTTCTTGCTGTTTCTGTCCTTTTAAACAGATGATACACAATTATATGGAGCACTTGGAAAGAACCAAACTTCATCAGCTAACAGGGGGTGATCAGTTAGAATCCACAACATACAGTAGAATTAGGTAAGCTATTTATTGCTCTCTCACCCTGAAATGAGAAAAAAATTCCATTCATTTGTGTTTGCAAGACTTTGTTCTTTAATCCTACAACAGTGGTTTGGCTGAATCAGAAAGATTTGTTGTATGATTGGAATGTGGTAAGAGAACAGCATAGAAATCTGTAGAAAGAGGCTTTAGCTGTTGTGCAGTTAAGTGTTGAGATATACTTTGCACATTAATTAGCATTAAACAATTTCAGCTTTTTTGAGTGTTTGTATTGGGGCAGGCAGGGAAAATGTCAGTGGCTGTCCCAGCATGGCCACAGTCTGGCCACGTCTTTGCGCCTGGGGCAATGGAGATACCTGCGTGGTGCTTGCTGGGAATAGATTATGCAGATTTGGGAGCTTTGGAACCTATGAACCCTTCGTGGAAGGAGAGCAAAGCACTCTTGTGCTGGCTGTGTGCCTCTGTGCTACTGCATCAATGCTGCGAGGAGCAGTGAGGGGGAGGAGGGTGGTGATGTCATTGCTTTGGAGCTGCTGCAGAAGAGTGGAACACTGCTGCTGCTGATGGCATTGTTTCTGTGGTGGCGGCTGAATGACAGACTTTGCCTACAAAGGTCCCCCCTTGGCCCCTGCGTAGCCTTCTTGGAGCCGGCGTTTCACCATGCCAGCACAGCGCCATGAATCCGGGCTGCATGCTGCTGTTTGTGTTTGGCTTCGTTGGCGGGGCGGTGGTCATTAACTCGGCCATCCTGGTATCGCTCTCTGTTCTGCTGCTCGTGCACTTTTCTATTTCCACTGGGGTGCCAGCTCTGACGCAGAACCTCCCAAGGATCCTCAGGTACTCTGATCCACTGAACCCTGTTTTCATGTGCTCTTGCTGCTCTCTTGCTTTCTGTTCTCCTGCTTTTTCAAACACGGACAAATAGGAGAAGTAAATTGCATATAAATGTCAGGTTTTGTTGTAAATGTGTCTGTGTACAGATATACAATCTGTTTTATTCATTGCCTTTTGTTTAAGGTCAGTGTATGTATCTGTGCAAAGCTCTTAACATCAGTTTATTGTAACCTGCTGCAAAAGCTGCAATGTTAAGTCAGGGATAAAGCACACATTCAGTATATTGTCTGGTACTTTGCTGATTTATGTGTAGCATAAATGCATGCAGTCTTTGGCTTTGTACTATTGAACTGCACCTCTTTTAATCAAAAGACGTAAGATCAGTTAATTGATGTTAAAACCACAGTAATTAGTTGATCATGTTATTTTTTTAAAAATCTGATTATTGGTTGGTGAGGGAAAAAAAATATTTTATTATTTAAACATTAGAGCTCTTAAAGCCTATTCACTATTGTTCAGACAAATGTTACCCTCTCCTCTATTGCTGTACTTGTATGGCAAGTTGCCAGCTGTCTGTCCTCCCCCTCAGGTTATGTTCTGTTTGTCCTACATGCCTGGAGCAGTAGCAGACAAATGCATTAGAATGTAGTATCCAAAAATAGTCTTGACATGTTTTAATACTATAATTACAGGAGGAAAACTGCTGGAAAAGTTTTAAAATGCATCTTTCTGGCCTGAAAACTTGACATGTTTCACCTGTGGTTATAAATTTATTAGTAAATTTTATTTTCAGTGGGAAAATGGTGGAAATTAGTGTTCTCTGAAAAGCTTTGTGACTTTTTTTCTCATTAATATTTGGTGCATGTAGACTTCGTATGGTAGTATGCTTTTATCTCTGGTCCACGAGCACAGAATTGTTGTTTCAAAGGCAATCAATAGATGAAGGAAATAGCAGTTTATATCAATAGCTGATAAAAAAACTTGAATGAGTATTTAAATATGAAGAAATAAAATAAATTTCAAGTGAAACTCTATAGATTGATCTAGTTATTAAGGCTATGTTTGTTTAAAAGAGGGGGAAACCTAAACACAGAAAATATATTTCTGACCTTTAAAACCAAACAAAACTTCATACTCAGTAACTTATAAGATATTTTAAAGTTTTAAACAGTCAGATGCTTTAGGAAATAGATTTTTAAAATTTGTCATGTGCTTTTACTCCCCTGGAATATTTAATGGACTGGAGGGGTTTGGGAAAGGTATGCTTTTTCCCGCCCTTCTAATTTGCTTTAGGAATTGCATGAATTAAAATTCACTTTATTGCTCTTTATTCATTTAACAAGAAAAAAAAAAGATAAAAATATAGTATGATGGAATTTGATTGTAGAAGAATTGTTTCTGTTTTTTAATACTAGTCAGATTTTAGAACTGAGCATTTAAAAGTTCTTAAAGGTTCCTGTAAATGCTTCAGTGCATCACTTCAGAATATTAGTTTAGGGTTTTAAAATATGTGTTTCCATTCTGCTCACTGTGGCATTTTCAGATATTTTTTGGGCACTGGGGAAAGCAGAAGAGGTTCTTTGCTTTCTGCTGAGCAAGCAGTGAAATAAATTGAAATAGCTTCAGCCTAATTGGATAATTTTTTTTAATGCAGACACTCACGTAATCAGCTTCATTTCCAAAATTTGCCTCTTCTGCAAACTTAATTTACTGTACAGCCTTGCAGTGCATCTGACCTCTCTTTTAACATATCAAAATAGGTTTATTTTAACATTTATTTCAAACTAACCTGAAAAAAAAAGCGATGCCATGTGTAAATTGTTTTAGTACACATTTAATATTTTCTTTTGAGGATTGCAAAGCAGATCAGCTTTGTGGCATGTCCTGCAATAAGGAAATGTGCTGGACCCTCTGCCTAAGGCCAGGCCCCTCACAGTGTAGCTCTATCAGCAGCTTTTCTTCCTCCTTTTTGTCTTGCACTTCTTATCCAATGAAATGGTTTCAGCCCATCTTTTGACATAATCTCAGCTCCTGTGGTGTGTCCTTTGTTCCCCACATGCCTGAGAGTTGTGGGGAATATAAAGCAAAGCAGGACCTGTTACAATAGTGGGAATCCTTGGGATCCACTGTGGGTTTCTCATTCCAGCAGTTACAGATGCTGGAACATTATCTGGTATTTTGAATTCTGTAACCCAGACTGGTTTTGCTTTACTCACTTTGCTGCCTGCTTTGTCGTGCTAAATTACTTCACAGTTAATGACTTAATTTGGAATAATATTTCTGAAAGGCCAAGATAGCTCCAATGTGAGAATTAGGTGCAAAGGCTTTTGTGACAAGGAGCACCTTTCTACACCTGGACTGGAAAAGTTAATGCCAATTAGAATTGTTTGCTCTTTGAACATTGTGATTTTGACAATGTAAAATTTATCAAAGGGATTTTACTGATTAGTTGGAAAATAAAAATCCCTTCTTCCCTAACTTTTCTTCAAAGTAAATAAACAAAATCAAAAATATGTCCAAAAATGCTTAGCTTTTGCTTTTCATCAATCTGTGCCATATATTTGCATGTATTTTGTATGCAGAAACTAATTCTGCCTAGGTTATATTTAATTTGTGAAGGGCTTTGTGGAAGAAAGCATATGTAGTTGTGACTTGACTTTTTATAATGCTAAAATGCGAAAACTGTGTTATCCCTTGTGCACACTTTTATCTTCTGCTTCTACTATACTTAAAGCTAGGCTGTTGATTACCGTAATTTTTTTCTGCATTACATTGTTCTGCCTGAATAAACACTTTGCTTATCTGAGTTCTAGGCCTGGCTGATATTTTTCCTTTTCAGGGCTGGCCACGCATCTTATGAATGGCATTGCACACAATGGTTTTGTCTCTTGCTAGCAGGAAGAATGAATCCTTTTGTTCACTGAGCGCACTACTGACCTGGGGATTTTTTGTTTCTTTTGAGGGTAACTACATAGATCTTTGGAATTTCCAAATGCTCTTTGACATAGGGAAGTAGAAAGAGTGAAGAAATGAAAATTTGGGATGAAATAATTTGCTTTGGTGGCACAAGCTTTTGTGCAGCTTTAGGGTGAAGTAGAGTGTTGAACTGATCTTGAGTAAAACAACACAATTTTTAGCTGAGCCAGTTGTAACCTCGTTAATTCCCTGACCCAGTTCTTTTCTCTTACATAAATCTGTGTGATTTCTGTGATCTTCAGGAATAAAATACGCAATGATTTGAGAGGAGTTGCTTGAGGCTTACTGTTTACAATTTTGTCAGTGCTTCAGTTTGATGATTTAGCTGTTTGCTGTTGTAGAAATTATGTTGTTATATCTTGGAGAAAAAGGTACAAAATGGTATTTTTAATAGTGGCTGCTGAAAACTGTTTTCAATCTGAAGTAAGGAAACACTTTTGTCTTATGCTTCTGTTGGTGTTTCATTTCTTTAAAACTTTTGTTTGCTACAGATTAGCTGTAGTGTAAATCAATAACTGCTATTTAAATCCATGGAATTGACTTGGCAATTGTGAAATGAGGAATTATTGGGTGCTGTGGCACAGTCTGGGTGTGCTGCACTGCATGCTTAATGGAGCAGTGTCTCAATGTTTCAACCTGGCATTTTACCACTTCCCTGCTGATTTCAGAGGCCTGCAGGAAAATAGACTCTGAGACATCTGAGATTGCTGATAAACCCTGCCTGTCTTTCCAACAGGAAGGAGCGTCCGATATCCCTGGGCATCTTCCCATTACCTGCAGGAGATGCTCTCCTCACGCCTGAGGCTCAGAGGGAGGTGGCAGAAACACCTGTGGCAGAGCACTGGAAATTCCATGAGCTGAGCCAGCCACGGTCCCACACCAGTCTTAAGGTGAGCTCAGTCTGGCTGCCTTGTGTGGCAGGAAAAACTTCCATAACAGGTCTTTGGGAGGATAGGAAAAAAAGCCCCACCAAGCTGAAAGAGAGGAGGTAGACCCCTAAAACATCTCTGTATAAGCCAAGTGCATTGCTTATTCATATGGGCTCTGGGGGGACTTTCTCAGTACAAGAAACAAAGTTTTGGGGGCATTTTTTGAATGAGTGGTAATACAGGCTAATTCTTCTCTTATTCTCAGCAGTGTCTTTTCTTTCTGACTAAGAACCCTTTCCAAGGGTTTTCAAGGTTCCAACTTGTTTTCCACACTAGATACGCTACTAGGTAGTGGTAACACTCTCATTAGCTTTATTAATGCTGCTTTAGAAGGAAAGCTTTTGTTACTACATGGACAGTGCTCTTCCTGCAGCCTCTGCCTCCTACCAGGTGTATGGTGCAGGTAGACCACCGGAAATGACCTAACTTTCCTAAATTAGTCTGTGATCATGATTTCCCTTACTTGTAGCTTGGCTATAATTCCTGCAATTGTTCTATATTCCAGCTGTGAGAGGATGGAATAAAACAATCTGCAGGAGTGGAAGAATGGGGGAATGGTGTTGGATTGTGATGAGTCTGGTAGTCTAGGGTACACTCACAGCACATCAGGAGGAGGATCTGCAGGTTGAAGAACTCCAGAATGTGTAAATCCTCCCAATATATATTTCTTGATTAGGTTTTTTGGAAGCCTATGGATGTACTGTTATTTCTGGAAAGGCATACAGCTGAGAGGAGTTTCCTCTTAAGTGAACTTAGTACCTGCCTAGCAGGGGAATATTAACTGATCTACAAAACTACAAAAATTATTTGGAGGTAATAGGAATCCATTTATTTATGCTGGAAGTCATAAGGAGATAATGGGAAGAGTAAGTAGTAGTTAATAGGGCTATCAAAGAGACAATGTGAATTTGCTTCTAAAAATTTATCACTTAAAAAGGGTGCTAGTCAGAAGGTTGGATCTTGGATATGTCCAATTCACTTTGTCTTATGCTATTAATATCAGTAAATTGGTAGATTTTAGGAAAGCTGATTGAAATATAACTTATGTACAATAAATACAAATTATGACTAAGAGTAGGTGGAGATGAAGTGGAAAAGGAAGTTTCTGATTCCATCTTCCCCCTCAAAAAATTGGCTAATCCATATTGTCAGAATAGACTTCTTGGTATAATTATTCTAAAAATAATGCACTGCTAGAATGAGAATTCAGAAAATAGCACAAACTGTAGTTATTTAAACCTATTTATTCAGAATAAGTTCCATGAGTCCAAAGCAACATTTTTTACTTTTTAGCTGTGAATGTAAAGTACTTCTGAATGAACCTGTTGAATAACATGATATATTGAAGTCAAAACCAGCATTTGAAACTTTTTTCTCTAATGCTTTTAATCTGAATATTTTTACAGTCCAGTACAAGGCACAAACAAGAGTCTGTTGCTTTTTAGCATCTACTTTCCATTCATGCCTGAGCCTTTCATTAATGATCAGTGTTTCTTCCAGAAGTATCACAAAGAGGAGGTGGCAAAGAGAAAAAAATCTGGGTATTCTGTAGCTTGTGCAACATTGCTGGATATCACTGTAATATGACACACAGTTATGTATCAGTTATTCTTTTCTATTCATTCCTGCACAGCATTGCAGATGAGTTATCCCTTCAGATTTAATTATTGAATTTTTAAACTTTTTCTTTTCCCCCCGTAAAAGTCTTTCGGCAACATGATGAAAAATGTCAATTTGGCTAAGTCAACACAGCACTGGCTTTCAAATATTTAGGTTTTGAGATGTTCTAGTTAATTCAGTATCACTTCATGAAATTTCTTTTGCTTTTCTTTAGTTCTAGAACAAACATTTGTAATAGTTTAATGTGTGTAGTTCCCAAGAGTAAGCTAAAAAATACCACAGATTAAATAAAGTCAGAAATATAAAATAGATGGGGTGATTTGAAATTCCCTTAGGGAAAGGGCCTGTTTTTTCTTGTTTTATCAAGGTTTTTTCCTTGAGTTTTGTGTGTGAAAGTCAGTGATAAGTTTATGCTGCATCAGTTAGTGGATGCTCTTGGAATACAAAGATGTAGAAATGTTTAAACAGAGCCAGCAGCTCTGTTGAGGTTTTAAGCCTCATTTGTGTGAGCTCTGGATGCCCTTGGTAAAGGAGCACCACTTCTTCCTGTCTGTATCTGCTCGCTCAAGTATGAACCATTAGTCTGTGCCTCAACTTCACCTATTCAAAAGGCAATTGGGCAAACTGCAGAGCGGTTTTTTTTCTTTTATTCTATTCCTTTGAGGTGTCTGTATTTCTGAATATTTTGGAAAGAAAATCAAATACTAATTATTGGTTATTCTGCAATTTACTATAAAACAATAAGAACTGTCAGTAATTGATAGGCAACTAGTGCTGTATTTTTGTTTCTAGGGCTTACAAATTCAATGTGTAGATGTTACTGTAGGATGCAAGCTTTACATTTATGCTGATATACATAAATGTGTGTTTTGCTCCCTGTTACCATACAAATAAAAAATTTTGCCTTAGTAAGTTCCAAAAGGAGAAATATCTAAGTTACAATTCACAGTAATCTTATGTTAGTGAGCCAGTGTATTATATCTACATGCAGGTCTCTTCTGTGTTTTTTTTTAAATAATCTTAAAATTCAGATTAATTTCCTTCTCAAAAAGGTATGTAGTGAATCTTTGCAGAAGATTAGTATGCTTTGCAGAATCTAAACTTCTTTTGTTCTTGACAAGATCAGTCACGTTAAAAAATGTCGTAGAGTTGTCCAGGAGCCTTGCTTTCACCTCTGATTCCCAAGCAAATCTTACAAGAACTTTTGATAAAAAGCAACAATCCTGCCTTCATTTTGCACACAGCAGCCTCAAGTTTCATCTTCATTTTCCCCATTTTCCTATATTTATTGATGTGTGCTAGAAACTATTGGCCTAAACAGGCAGACTTGTTTTCTTCTCCGCAGTGAGCTGTTGTTCACTGTCATGTGCTGCTTAAGTCATAGATCAGACATCTGATGTGGGTCTGGTCATGAATGGAAGGTAAAATGTGAATGAAGGGGATGAGAGAAGAGCTGAAAAAGGGCTGTTGGTATATTCAGGTAGTGGCCTCTGGTTGTGCCACACACAATTCACTCTGCTCTCCCACCAAGAGCTCTGAGTGATGGTCCCAGTCTGGAGTCCAGCGGCTGGATTAAGTCCATAATTAATGCCATACTTGTGGGTCTTGGCACAGTGTCACTGTAAATTGTTGCCAGGAATCAGCTTCTGAGGAGGAGCTGTTTACTGATGTTCCTTGGTTGATCTGAAATCTAACTGGACAAGTAGTTACCGCAGTTTGATGTATATTCCCAATGTCAGCCAGCGCTCACAGTTCAGATTGGAAAGCACATAAAACCTGAGTGAAGTGCTTGCAAATATAGAAATGTTCAAGGCCAGGTTGGCCAGGGTTTGGAGCAGCTTGATCGAGTGGAAGTGTCCATGCCCACAGCAGGGGGTTGGAACAAAATTATATTTAAGGTCACTCCCAAACCATTCTGTGATTATGATTCTATGCATTACTACAGTTTTATATCAGTTAAATCCATGTTTGCATCAGTACTCCAGTGGCTGTTTTTTAAGGTACCATGTATGTTTTGAACCATTAATTTTGTAACAGCTTTGAGAAGATTAAGCAGTTCATTAGGCAGCTAGGAGGATTCTTAGAAGGAGAATGCTGCTTTTCTAGAAGACTTCACAGAAAAGTAGTCACTAAAATTATCAGCTGAGGTCAAACACTCCTATTTAAAATAAAGGCATTTTTATGTAGCTAAAACTGCCTTAACAAAGAGTGAAACAGCCATAGGTTGAAGATGACTGTACTGGCTTAAAATAATATTTTTATTTATATGTCATTGCATTTGCATAATTGTCAGTAAAATACAGTGATTTTGGTGTCTGTTCCTTAGTTTATATGCCCAACTCTTCTAATAACACTTTGTGTTAATTTTTTACTGGTAATGGCACAATTCTAGGATGAGCTCTCTGATGTTAGCCAGGCAGGCTCCAAGTGTACTACTCCAGCCTCCACAGCTGCTTCAGATGTTCCTGTGCTGCCTGCTGAAACCCCTCAAAAGGAAAATGTTGAAGGGCTTGCAAAGGACACAGAGATGTTGAATGAGAAGCTGGATGTAAGCAAGAATATTGAAGTTCAAGTAGCTCAAGAGACAAGAAATGTGTGCACTGGTGAGCTGCTTTATTCTTAATGTAGGGTTACTATGGCCATCATATTTGATCACTTATTAATTATCTTTTGTTGTGCCAAAAATGAGGGTTTTTACTCAGTATTTTAAGGAGTACAGAATACTTATCAGCGATAGGTCTGTTGTTTATGTGACTTTAGTCCTTATTTCTTCAGAATTAGAATTATTTTTGACATCTCTTTGGCAGCAGAAAACTCACAGTCATGAACTGTTGGACATCTTGGTTTCAATTGCAGAAATAATAGGAAATAACTGCTGTTGGATGACTTATGTTAAATTCAGGAGAGATTTAGAAATTCTAGGGTCTGCACTAGAGTATCAAAATCTGTCTGCCTTTTCATTTAATTACCTTGATAAGTCTGAGCAGAAGTATCCTAAGTTGGTGATTGATTAGGAGCTACTACATACAGATAATCTGTCATGATGATTTTGTTTATGGGCGTGTACTACTTGCTTTTCCCCAGGGGGAAATGAAAATGAAGAAAAATCTGAAGTTCAGGCAATCATTGAGTCAACTCCAGAGCTGGATATGGATAAAGATCTCAGTGGATACAAGGGTTCCAGGTAAGTTGGGTGCAAAAGCTTTGTGTGAAAGGAGCCCTTTCTCTGACCAGAGGAATATTTTTACCTCTTACTATTCTGTTGTCTTGCATTCTTGTTATATTAAATTACTTCCAGTTTAGCTGAGCTGTCTATTCTTCAGGCATTTGGGCTAAGTCCTTATACAACTGAATTTCTATAGGCCCAAACTTGATATCTTTTAATTTATTAAAGTCTTGTCCAGCTCAGTATCAGCAACTGCTTCAAGTTTGGGATCTTGATGGCAAAGCAGTATTTGAAAATAGAATCTAGAACTTATAAGCCAACTGAAAGCTTGTGGTGTTTGCTGGTGGGAACAAATGAACTATGGGTAAAAAATACAGAGAAAGCTTTTCTTCATTGGGGGAGGGTTTTCGCTCTTCTTTTTCATGTCTTGTTTAATTCTCTGCTCAGCACTCCTACCAAAGGCATCAAGAACAAAGCATTTGACCGTAACACAGAGTCACTCTTTGAAGAGCTGTCATCTGCTGGTTCTGGCCTAATTGGAGATGTAGATGAAGGTGCAGATTTACTGGGTAAGAAAGGTTGTTTAAAGATGCTGTATACAGCAATTTTCCTTTTAGGAAGTGCTTAATTATTCTTGCTGGATTTATATTTAGGTTTCATTTGCATTAAAATTGTTTGAGTAGCATCCTAAGATAGTCATTGGAATGCAAAACCAGATGAAACTGTTTGTTATACAGAGAGAAAGAACAATCTTAATCTTTTGGGGCACTTCCTACACTATTCTCCATTTCTCCTTGTTTCTTCTCTTACATAAGGATTTTTATCTCAAGGAAGGATTTTTGTCTTGAATTAGTTTTAGGTAGTTTTATTCAAGTCGTGCCTGATCTGTAGTGGCCAGCTTTATCACTTCCTTAGGGATTTTAACTTGAAAGAGAATTGCAGCAAATGAAATTGTAGTAATTTGAGAATCAAACTGTTAATTGATGGGGGAGGGGAAACCCACATTTCTCCTTCCCCTAAGCAGCTTACTGTTACTTCTATAATAGCTGAAAAAAACTTGAGTTTTGACTTGACCAAGATCAAAAAGGTCATCACGAGAATAATCTTTCTATAAACAATACAGCAAGATCTTTTTTGCTATATAATTGTTCAGGCCTCATTTTGAAACAATGCAAGCTGGTACTCTGATATAAAATGCAAATGCCATTCTCAGGTGCTTTCAAAATGGGTTGTGTGCAATCAAGCAACTTGTTTGCTGCTGTCCTCTGACCCTGCAAAAATATAGATTGTTAGGACTGTTAAAACTCCTGTGTGCAATCTGTATTTCTGGTTGTTCAGAGTTCCTTGAGAAACTTATTTGCATCAAACAGGTGGCATTTCTGCAGGCATTCTCACTAAGAAATGGGCCTATCTCCAGTCTGAGATCATTTTTCTTTGTTGTTGCTCTGAGCAGTGAGGCCCTCCACATCCTTACTGCAACATAGTCCATCCAAGAGTTTTGTATGTCAGTCCCTTGTCACAGGGACAACTAATCACACATTCTGCATGCAAAAATACAGATACTGGAGAAGTATTAACATGGAGCTACATCCATCCCTTAGCTGTGATAAATTGATCAAAGAAATCAAACTGTTGCCAGGATGTCCTGATTGTAATGCTTTGCTTTTCATGGGCAAAAATTAATATACTTTTTAGTATAACTTATTAAAAGTTGTCAGTGAGTTTATTACCATTTTCTGTAAGTCTATTGCTGGAAACCCCAGTGGGTGCAAAAAACCATACACACACACACACACATATATACACACACACATATATACACACACACACATGTACACACACACACATGTACACACACACACATGTACACACACACACATGTACACACACACACACATATATACATATCTATATCTATCTATCTATATCTATCTATCTATCTATCTATCTATCTATCTATCTATCTATCTATATATCCACACATATATCTCTCTGTGTTATGAAGAAAGTGTTGATATGAAAATTTAATTTTAGAAGTGTCATTTCACTTTGAGGACAGCCATTGTCCAAAATCTGAAAAGCCTCACTTGCATTCAGGATAGTCTGATAGTCTGTGTGTTTGAAGCATTTGGACCTGTTCTAAGTGAGCATCGAACTTCAGTATGGAGTTGTGTAAAAACGGTTAATTCAGATTCTCTAATCTGTTTTCTCTTGGGCTGCATACCCAGGGAAATATTCTGGTGTGTATGCTTCTTTTTTCAAAAAATCTTTGAAATCTGTTCCTTCTCCAGTTAGACATTCTTGGCTGCTGCTCTCATAAAATATGTCTTCTGCATTTTTTTCCCCACTTGGTAACTTCTTTTTACCATTGCACTCTGGCTTTCTAGTTTTTTTTCTTGCATTATAAAAGATCTGAAACCTGTTGGACGTTATCCTACGTACTTTTATTTGTGAATACTGAAAATATTTAAAAAGCAATAGCAACTTGAATAAAATCTCTTGATGGCTGTAGTATAAGGGATTTCTCTAGATATTGATAAATTAACCATGGCTGATCTAAGTTACTTCAATAGGTGTCATTTGCTTTTAGTCCATAACCCAGAGAGGGAAATTTCAAAAGAGGGAACTTTAACCTGCATGTCTATTTATAGATACCTTTTTTTCTTTGTTTTCCAAATATCTTTAAAGTCTTCTTCTGCCAAAATTGCTTAGAAGATTGTGTTCCTAAAGTATTTTAAAAGGTCTCCACCATTAAGATATCTTTTTCATTCTTTATATGAATCTTGAATTAACATAATTTCTGTTGTTATCTATGTGGTAATTATTTTGCTGTGCAAGAGGCAAAATAATTATTCTCTCCTGAATTTGCCTTTTTTTAAATTATGGAAATTATATTAGGTATGCAAAAAATAGGGTGAGAAATTAATTTCCAGAAATTTAAATATCACTGAAGTAGTTACTTGAAAAGTTATGTTCACTTTTTCCATAAGAGCATATTAATTGGAAACTTCTGAATGGTTTAGAATTTTTTTCCAAGGACTATGTTTTTAAATTATTTCACAGAAAATGAGAGACTTTTATTGAGTTACTGATTTTTTTAATAAGACGTTTAACCAATGGAAATGGTTGTGACAAAATTAATTCTTCAACATCACTCTTCTGTATAAATCCTGCTTCTAATCACATCACATCCCACTTTGATTTTTGGTGGTGGCTTTGTTTTAGTTTGCTCTTACTTCCTAAATCTAAGTCTTATATTGCTCCTTGCTCATACTATAGTCACCTCACATGAAATGTTTCTTGTTCTTGTTTTTGCTCTACATGGAATGCATGGGCTTTAAAGACCATAATTTCTTTGGTAAGGTATCATTTGCTCTGGGGAAATCTGTAGGGCTTTCACAATCTGAACTTTATTCAGTATGTCTACAACTGATATGTTTCAGTATCTAACATGGTGTAAAAGACAGCTGAGCATTTTAAACTTAACATTTTTTGCTCTAATGCTTCTGCAACATATGCTGTGTTTGGTTTTTTGACTTAATACTGTAATGTCCTCTAAATACACAGAGTAGCAGCACTGTCCCGTGCTTAGTCAGGGATGTCTTTGGGCTTTAAATGACATCAGACTGGGAGAAGTTGGGGGGGAAACCTAATTGTAGAAAGTAGGTTGGACCTGAACAGTGAGCTATCTGAAGTTTCTTCTGACAAGTTTGTCATACTTAAATTTCAGTTGACTTTAGTAAGTTTTCTAAAAACATCCATTTTATTTGCTAATTTCATGTGTTTGTTTCCTTTGTAAAGGAATGGGGCGTGAGGTTGAAAACCTTATTTTGGAAAACACTCAGCTGCTGGAGACAAAGTAAGTGAGAACATTTATGTAAGAAAGATTGACTTATTGAAGATATAATGAAATAGCACTATCCTGATACAGAATTGAAACTATACAAATGTGCTTTCAGTTTTAAGAGTAATGGGGGTGTGAATATTTTTAATTTGTAGGTATATTTGTCTGAGTTGGTCTTCTTCTAGAAATTTAGGGCCTAAGATGCAAAATCTGCTTTTATCCTTGTAAGGCTCCAAGAAATGAAGTACTGTGTCCTGATGAGATGAACTCCCTGTCAAAAACGCAGCTTTAAGTGCAGAGGCAAATCCCCTGGAGCACTGTTGAGGAGTTTATTCTAAGCAAACTGATTTATCAGTACTTTTTTCTAATGGAGAGAATGGGAATGTGTTTGGATGTTGGAGATTTGGGGGGGACATTGTTTGACCTCTAAGAATACTGTATCTTTTTACAGCATCTCTGTGTAAGAAATGTGTAGGTCTTCAAAAATAAAACTAGGCTGAAGCTGAACTGCGAGACCACAGTCATCCTTATAACTATGTGTTTTCAATATTTGTGTAGAAATGCACTGAATGTAGTGAAGAATGATTTAATAGCAAAGGTGGATGAATTGACCTGTGAAAAGGATGTACTACAAGGTGAATTAGAGGTTGTAAAACAAGCAAAACAAAAGCTGGAAGAGAAGAATAAAGAACTGGAAGAAGAGCTGAGAAAGTAAGTTTAATTCTGTGGTTGTAAAAAAGAATAAGAAGGAAAAACTCTGCTGTGGTATTTAATGCTGCTGTTTTTTATTTTTATTTAGAGCTCGTGCAGAAGCAGAGGAAGCTAGACAGAGGGCTAAAGAGGATGATGATGTAGGTATAGATGTGTGTATAATTCAATGGGACATTAGATGTCTGTGTGTTTAGTGAGTGCTACTAGAACTTATTGCTTAATAAGTAGTGGTAAAGTACCTCCCTATATAGAAATTACAGAAGATGTAAAGAGCACAAGTAAATTTAAATTGACAGTGGTTAGTTTGCCTGCTTTCCTCTCTGCCCACTATTATCGCACTCTTTTTTTTAAGAGCTGTTTTCATTCACATATTGCATACAAAAGATGGGAGGAGAGGAAGGTAAAACTCAGATTTCCTAAGTCCCAAACTACTTGAAATCTGGAATTGTGCCCTAGCCTGGCTGTTATCTGGAGGCAGAGGTTGGCTCTGCAGGGTGCTGTGGTGCTCATTTGTCCCTGCCATGTTTGTTTTCTTCTGTGCCCAGAGTGATGTCCCCACGGCGCAGCGGAAACGCTTTACACGTGTGGAAATGGCCCGAGTGCTGATGGAGAGGAACCAGTACAAGGAGAGGCTGATGGAGCTGCAGGAGGCTGTCCGATGGACTGAGATGATAAGGTGAAAAAGCTCTTAGAGAATCCTTGACAGAGCTCCTTGTGATTTTTAGCTGCTGAATGATCTGGTCAGCAGGTTCATTGCATTCTGCTTGTTTTCCTCATGCCCGTGAGGAGCATTGTTTTTAAGTTATGTGCATATAATTTGTTAGAGGTGTTCTTGCTGAAACCTAAGTGAAGATGTGTTACATATGAGGGGAAATACACACATTTTTTCGAGGGATGCTTATTTTGGAACAGTTCATATTTTAAATAACATTAATTAGGTGGGCAGTAAAAATTATTCTGTGTATACATACCTTGTGATGTCAAAATAGGGATTTTAAAGTTGTGCAAGGTGTGTGTTAAATATAATCAATAAAGATGGTGATTTGGTCTCCATCCTGACTATTCAGTTCTTTGGAAGGTATGGTTTAAAAACCTAAGTCTTCTGCTTCACACCTCGGCCCAGCTCATCCTTGTCCCTGACCACAGGTACCAGAGGCTGTGGTGCTTTCTGCTGGCCATGGGCAGCAGTGACATATCAGTTTCCATTGTCTTCATACCTGTGACTCTGAATTTCAGAGGAAAAGTGCAGATTCCCAACAGCCATGGCTTGTTTGTCTGTAGCTATTGTCTGCTGTAGAAATCCTCTCATATCTATCCATTCTCTCATGGGAGCAGTCACTTTATCAATTATTTACTGATGTATTGAGGATTATTAGGCTTTAAAATAAAAAAAGCAATGGTTAAAATGTTAAATAGGGGGCAGAAACATTTGAAATGGCTAGCTGCTTTCTTTACAAAATGTTATGCAGACTTGTCTCTTCTATCTGAAAAGTTGCCAGTTTTTTTAGGATGCAAAGAAATGTGGATGAAGTTTATTATGTAACTTTATTTCCTCTAGTGGGAATTTCAATACTATGCTTGATCAGCAAAAAAGAGCAGTGTGAAAACGCAGGCTTTGTTATTTTCAAGATGTTATCCTTTGTTAAAAATAAGAGTTACACACTGTTCCATTCCTTTTCCTTTTTTAGTTGTTGCTTACTCAGTAAACTTGGAATTCATTTCTTGTAGAGCATCCAGAGAAAATCCAGCCATGCAAGAGAAGAAGAGATCAAGCATTTGGCAATTGTAAGTATAGAAACACAACTCACTGGCAGAAATAAATAAAGACCCTAACCAATTAGCTGGCACATTTGTGTATGTTAGATAATTTTTTTTGGCAGATGAAGATATCTTAACCCTTCTCTTGTTGCCCAGCATTCCAACTGGGTAAGACTGGTCAGGAAGACAAAATGTATTGTAAGCCACAGCACGTAGTGAGTGGCTGTATACTTTGTGAAGTTAAATGCCAAAGTACTGGAATTTTTTCTTAGCTGAATATGCACTGGGATTCTTGTTCTGAATGGTTTTTTTTGGATTAATTTTTATGATGAAAAGTAGAAACCTGACTAGCACATGTGGATTGCATTTAGTTCAGCTTCTTTTCCCTCTCCGAAGCACAGCTTTCTAGCTGTTACATTTTCCTTGCTGACTTCAAGCTCTTTAAATCAAAACCAGTGTTTTTCACAACATGATGTTTGTCAAATACTCCTTTTGATGTTGTGATTTGCTGATGACTGTTTATTCTTGTTGAATAGAAAATAGAAGGATTTTTAAAATGTTCTCTGCATGAACTAATGTCCTTCATAGAACTGTCTTCTGGGTGTGATGTTCACACCCAGATTTTGTTGGTTCTCTGTAAATGTTAATTTAAGATGAAGTTCCCATTGGATTTGATAAATTGGATGATAATCCTTTAAGAATTTTTCTTATGGACATGAGTTTTTTGTCCTTTGAGAGTGTTGCTGACTGTGTGGTGGCTGCTGCAATGTTTGGCTCCAGTTTCTTCAACTGTCTTGAGTAGACTGTGTTTTGCTTGCATAGTCAAATTTTGATGTATCTAATGAATCTTGACTCTTGTCTTTTTCTCTTCTAGTTTTAGTAGGCTCTTCAGTTCATCCAGCAATACAGCAAAGAAACCAGAACCTCCTGTCAATGTTAAATATAATGCTCCAACTTCGCACATTACTCCATCAGTCAAGAAAAGAAGCAGCACCTTATCTCAGTTACCCAGTGACAAATCTAAAGCCTTTGAATTCCTCAGTGAAGAGTAAGATATTTTGGTTTTGTATTAGTAGATATGTTCTATCAAGCGTTTACTCTTTTAGTCGTTTGAGATAACTTAGCATGCTGCTAAGTGAAGTATAATGTTCTCCTGAAGTGAGTGTTGATTCATAAGGACTCAAGATAGCACAGAGTGAAATGTGCAGCAGTGGGTAAATACTTTGAGCACCTTGCTGAAATGTTCTATTTGGTAAGTACCAGTCTTTCAAAAAAGTGTATTTAGGCACTGGAGGCAACACTTGGTACACTTTTATGTAGTACAAATGTTGTAGCTGGGCAATAACTGTACAGGTTAAGGTTCACTTAAGAGTCAGGCTAACAAGAATTTGTAATTATTTTTTTCTTGTGTGCTTTGTTTTGGCAATATATCCTTGTGACTTACAACTTTTAAAGCTCTTCGTAGAGGTACACAACCCAAGTTAATTTCTTTTAAGGATGCTTGCTATAGACTTTCTGGTTTTGCCTGGTTTTCACCAATCCCTTAAAAATAGCCCACAGGAAACCTGGTGTTCTGATAGGTAGAAAAGAATCTAGAGATATCCCTGGTAACCCAGTGCTTCCACAGTGATCTTGGTTATTGAGTTTAACAGCAATTCCCAATTGCACAAGAGATTCTGAAGATAATAAGTAAGGAGTTCTTCAATCCTGATTCTTGCCCAGAACTGAAGCCAGTTTAGCCTCACGCCGGGAGCAGAAGAGAGAGCAGTACCGCCAAGTGAAAGCTCATGTCCAGAAAGAGGATGGAAGAGTACAGGCTTTTGGCTGGAGTCTGCCTCAGAAGTACAAACAGGTATGATATTTGAGTGTAATGGTAGCAGCTTTGCGTTTTGTTACATTTGAATAGGGTATAATTTCACAGCTTGTGTTTGAGTGATTCCAGGTTTTTTGTTGAACTTTAGCAGCAAAGAATCTTTCTAAAGAAAATGCAAACCTCTTAATTGTGTTTAATCAGTTCTGAGCAACTGATTCCAAAGATTGCAAACCTCTTTTAAAGGCAAAACTTTTCCTGTTTTTCACTTAGGTGGCAAATGGTGGACAGGGTGAAAATAAGATGAAGAACTTGCCTGTACCTGTTTACTTGAGACCTTTGGATGAGAAGGATACCTCTATGAAGGTACAATATTTCCAGTGATGATAGAGAGACTTGGGTAAACTATAATGTGGATATTTTTTATTTTGGACTCGATTACATTATTTTTCAAATTAAGTTGTTTTTTTTCAAAACAGTTGAAAAGAAGAAGAATGTGTCTCAGTAAAATGTACTTGATTTTAATTGTAATTAATAACTTCAATGGACTTCGGATACGTTATAATGTTGATAGCATATTTAACCATGCTTGTCTCTTTTCTAGTTTCATTCAAGTGAAGCATTTCTTTTTCTCCCAAGCTATGGTGTGCTGTAGGAGTGAACCTGTCAGGAGGGAAGACACGAGATGGAGGATCTGTGGTTGGTGCCAGTGTATTCTACAATGACGTGACTGGTGTGGATGCAGATGGCAACAAGCAACAAACAGGATCCCAGAGTAGCTTAGATAAACTAGACCAGGAGCTCAAGGTAAGGTCACTGCAAGGCACATTTAATAAATTATATAGTTATACATCCTTACTGTGTAACTGTAGGGTAATAAAGTATTTTCTAATCAGGTTCATTGGTAACAAATAGATATTTCTTGGTTAGTCATTAGCCCAGGATGTTTGGGTTATTGAATCCAACTATCAAATACTTTAATTTTTCCCATGCTGGCAAATCTCAGGAGCAAATCAATTTTACACCAAAATTATATAGTGCTTTAACCAGTGCTGCCTCCTTTAAAAACCATTTGTGACAGAACTCTTTATGTTCTGCCATGAATGGAATTCATATTAACGGCATAAAACCAAATTCTTAATTTTGAAGTGCTTTGGGATATCACATTAACCTGTGGTGATACCAAGTATGGCAGTTGGCATGTCAATTATAGTATTTTATATATTTTTAATAGAAGTATGAAATATGGGGGAGCTTTATACTTCAGATACATAGAGAACAAGAAACTACATGTGGTTTTACAATGGCATTGAAGACATTTAACTTCCCACATATTTGTGTATTTCTGTAAGTGAAAATGTTAAGACCATAAAAGATCAAAGCTAATAATTCTATTCTTGTCTCCCCTTCTGTTGTTCATGTCTGCCTTTGTTCGCCTTCAGGATCAGCAGAAGGAACTGAAACATCAGGAAGAACTATCCAGTCTAGTTTGGATCTGTACTAGCACACATTCTGCTACAAAAGTTATCATTATTGATGCAAATCAACCAGGGAATATTCTGGATAGTTTCATTGTTTGCAATTCTCACGTGCTTTGTATTGCCAGTGTGCCAGGTAAACACTTGGACTGGTTCTACTCCTGCTTTTTTAACTGTTTCATATTCAGCTTTTCTTACACAACGAAAACCCATAGATTTGTTACTTAGTGTAATAAAAAGTTACTGTAACACAGCAATAAGAAAGTGTTAGTTGTACATTAACCTCCTGCATGTCTACCCTACTGTTTCATTCTTCAGTTAGTTGGCTGTTGACCTAAATTAACTGAAAGTCAGAGAGATGTCAGCAGCCAAGGGAAACTCTTTTGTTTGATGTACTATAAACTGTGCAGCAGTGTCAATATTTAATGGAATTGTAAGCATGACAAAAAGAATAATACGTTGCTTGCTTTTTTGACTTCTTCAGCCTGTTGAAGATAAGCAGCAAGTCTTGGAGCTCCCTGTAGAGAGGATCCTTGTTGCATTTGAGTGTATTTTAAATCTTGAAAATATAAGAGGATTGAACATGAGAAAAACGCTTTTACTTCCAAAACAAAGAATCTATTGCTCCTAAGTTCTTCATAAAGATATAGATAGGTGTCCTTGCGTACATGCACTGTGTAGGGGTTTGAGTCTGCAACCAGGCAGAAACCCGATTTTGTGCAGAGGTTTTGGTTTGTTAATAATAATTTCCCAGCCAACACACCAATTAATGCAGTGGTTTCAGTAGTGTTTAAATGTTTATGTACCTGTTAGAATCACTTACTTATTTCTTGCTTTGAGATAGGAGCTGGAGAAAAAGCAAAACAGGCCTAAAACTTTTTTTAAAAATTGACAAATTTAACTGGATTATGGAAATCAGAATGAAACTTGAAATATTTCTCTTTCCCCCAGCACCCTTCTTTCTTTCCCACCAACACAACAATTTAGAGAAACAAAACTCAAAGATTTCTAGTCAGTGTATCACTCTTAGAACAGTTGTTCTTTCAACTTACTCAGGGAGAGGAGCTTCTCACTGACAAAACATGGAGACTTCCTCACAAGACTTAATTTTTAGTCCCTCTTGGGGTTTCAGTCTTCACAAGTGCGTCCACCTGGGGAAAATCTGCACTTGCAAAAACCCTCCCATCTCAGAGCTGTCCCAAAGCAGTGCTTCTTGGCTATATCAAATGCATGGGGTACTATATTTTAAGGATGAATGTTCAAATGCAACAGGTTTAACTTAATCTGCTTCTAAAAAATAATTTTCATCTCTAGGGACAAAAGATTGCCACCCCCTCCCTCAGGCCAAAGGGGCTTCACTACTTCATCTCTCTCTGTTCCAATAGCTCCAAGAAAATTACAATCTTTGCTCAGATCTCAAATTGAACCATTCCACCCCCCATGATTTTCTATTATTTAAAAGGTTAATTAGCATCCATCACCACGGCATACAAGAGAATTTCAGTCCAAGGACTCTCCTCACCCTCTAACTAAAACAAAGGAGGACTTCTTCTGTTTTCATGTCTTCATGCTATTTCTCTACATATCCTTTCTCAGTCTCTCTTTTCTTTCACTTGGGAGAAGGTCGATGTCTGTAGGTCTCAATCTGGGCACTAAAGAGTTAAATCTCATGCACGCAGGCAGACAGACAGAGTTAAAACACAGTAGAACACTCAAGGCCCTGCCGAGGGCTGGGCCAACATAGTGAAGGAATGCAGCGGCCAGGCTGGGCTTGGGCCATCTTTAGCTCTCAGGCTGCTGCCAGTCTTTGCCTATGTTACCAGGCTGCTTTTCAGTGTCTGCTTATAATCCTTCATGGCAGCCACACTGGGGGAAACAGCCAGCCTGTGGCCAGGCCCCCGGCCATGCAGCTGGGCTCAGTGTTACTTCAGCTCCAGCCGGAAAGAAATAAAGAGAGCCTNCTGGAGTCCTCATTCAGTTGAGGCTTAGTTATTAGATAGAGAAGTGGTTCAGCTTTGCCCCTATGAAAAACAACCAGTGATAGACCAAGGGAATGGCCTGAAGTTGTATCAGGGGAACTTTAGGCTGCACATCAGGAAAAGATTGTTCCCCAGGGGGTGGTGGGGCACTGAAAGGGCTCCCCAGGACAGTGGTCATGGCACCAAGGCTGCCAAAGCTCCAGGAGCATTTGGACAATACTCTGAGAAAAAGGGTGGGATTGTTGCGTGTCTGTGCAGGGCCAGGAGTTGGACTGGATCTCTGTGGCTCCCTTCCAGCTGAGGATATTACGTTATTCTGAGTTTAATCTTTTTCAGGGGCAAGGGAAACAGACTACCCTGCTGGAGAAGAAGGGTCCCAGGAAGCAGATTCCAGCCAAGTGGATAAAGCCTCCCTGTGTGGCAGTATGACCAGCAACAGCTCTGCTGAGACTGACAGCCTGCTGGGGGGCATCACTGTGGTGGGCTGCACTGCTGAGGGTCTCATGGGGGCTTCTGGTGCCCACGACACCAATGGGGCCTCACCTGTGTCAGAGAAACAGTCAGGTGTGTGATAAACACTGCAGGTGTGTCAGAGTTGGCCAAGCACCTTGAGATGCAGCTGGAAATAAGCATTGCAATTACTGAGGTCAACAGTGTGTAAGCTGTGATAACAAGCTCTGTAAATCTGTAAATTGTAGCTGTAAACGTGGTGCAGGTGACATGAAATGGGAATTGGCAGTTGCTTCATGCAGGTACTTTTGAAAGAATTCCTGTGCCTGCTATAGAGAGAAATTTTAATATAATATTTGAAATGCAGTTCTTGCTAGAGTGACTAAAATAAATGCCTTGGATTTTGTCAAGTCTTAATAGAGATTTGAGTGAAACTAATTATTTCATAAACATTCATACTGGTTTTTGTCATATGCCCTGCAGAGCTGTATGGTGATACGATTGTCAGTGGATATGTGGTGGTTGGCCTTGTCCACTGCTGTCCTAGTTAATCATTTAGTGGCCAATCTGAGTCATCAGTCACTAGCTTGATACTTAAAGTGCATTTGACATTTAGCAGTGCAACCTGCTAAAGTTTGGGCATTTCTGATGTGATGTTTTTGATTCTGATGTGGAAATTGTAACTGTCTGGCTATAAGAGCTATTCACTTCAGTTTTAAGTATCAAGTTCTGGCTGTTTTAAGCAATAGCAAATTCCTTCATCACAGTTGTTTAAAAGTTATCAAATTTGTTTGTTTCACAGATATTGCAACTGAAAATAGTTCAGTTGATGAGAACATCCCAACTGCAGAGGAGGCAACAGAAGCAACAGAAGTCAATGCAGGGACAGGAGAAGACACAGCTGATGCTGCACAAACTGGAGTCTACACAGAGCATGTCTTTACAGATCCCTTGGGAGTGCAGCATACAACAGAGGCATCTCCAGTGTATCAGCTTAAGTACCTAGTCTCAGTCCTCATACTTCTTAAAATGTATTTTATAAAGTAAATATGTTTGTAGGAGCATGGAGACAAAATTACTGTTTTTCCTTTTTATGTGTGTTGAGGTTTATATAAGTAGTCTTGGTACAAGATTCTGCTTTGTGACTCTCTTCTGCCATTCCCCAGAGATGATAGTACTGACAGGCTTGAATGGAACCTAGTCTTCCTTGTAAAAGTAAATGTCCACTTCATGTGTGGTTACTGTGTTTTTAAACACCTCATGTACTTCAAAAGCCAATGTAGGAATTCACAGTAGTAAAGTAAATACCTGGATTATAGCCTGATTAGTCTGTGCACTCCATTAAATGTATTTTAACTGGGGTTTTTTTTTTGTTTTTTTGGTTTTTTTTTTTTTTCCCTAGTACTGAGTCAGCATTATATAAGGATGTTGCAGTTCTGCCAAATGAGCAAGATCTAGTGAGAGAAGAAGCACAGAAAATGAGTAGCCTTTTACCGACCATGTGGCTTGGAGCCCAGAATGGATGGTAAGGAGATGGGTATCTTTTTACATTTATTTATAATAATTACTTTAAACTTGCTTATTATGTCTACAGGCCTGATAACTGTCCCAAGTCAAGATTAAGCACAGGATGATCTCAAGAAAGCCAAAACCTTGAATACTTTTTTGCGCTTTTAGGCATTATAGAATTCAAAGGAAGTATTGTAGGTGATTAGCAAGCCTTTTTCTGTTAGATAGTCCTTCATCTGCAGAGAAGTTCTGGGTTTTTTTTTTTCTAGCCAAAAAATTGGTTATGGTCTGTTAATTCCATAGTTTTCAATATTTTAGTATGCTAGAAAAATATATGGTAGTTTTTACTGGATCTGCAAGGGATGGATCTGCAAGGGATGGATCTGCAAGGGAGCTTGTAATGCTTTAGGCCTCTGAAAAAGCTGTTCTGTTGCTCATGTAGTTCTTCCTTTCAGTGAAGACATAATTTCCAACTTATTTTCCCTTTGATTATGGATTTCAGTTTATAAGGGTTTTGCTCGTGGTTGTTTTTGACTGGCAGTGCTTTTAATCCCTCCTGATTTGTCTTTGCAGCCTTTATGTTCATTCGTCAGTGGCCCAGTGGAGGAAATGTGTTCATGCCATTAAACTTAAAGATTCTATTCTCAGTATTGTGTAAGTCCTGAAAGAATGTGATGTAAATCATAATGAATTTCTGTTAAAATACTTTCCAAAGTAGTTTTATATTTCCTCCTCAGATATTGGGAATGTCAGTTGCAATAACTGCCTGCATGCTCTTTGAGGGACAGTGGAGAAAACTTCTGGGGAGCAAGGAGAATAAAAGGAATCTTGTACCTGTTGGAAATACATAGCCCAAAGGATGAGCTATAGCTACACAGAACACTTATAGATCGCTATCTTTGCTGTTTCCTTCAGGCATTGTAACCAGATATATTTCAAGCTCTGTAAACTGGATTTTGACCCCTTGTTACATCTCTTCTCTTGAACTAAATTGTAGAAATCAAACACTGGGGTTAATGTGACCATAAAAAATAAGCTGAAATGTCAAGTGTTTATACCTAGCTTTAAACCTGCCTTCTGAGACATTCTAACAGTGTGTTGTTGTGCCTCCTTTTTCCCCAGACATGTCAAAGGAATAGTCTTGGTTGCACTGGCCGATGGGACGCTTGCGATCTTTCACCGGGGAGTTGGTAAGGATTCTGTTGCATCTGGAAACCAGGGAAATTTTAACAGTAGTCAGGAAAAAAATGGCCATTTGCAAGTAATGTTTTGATAATGTATTCCCCAATTACCTCTTTTTTGGATTGTCATGAGAAATATTTCTTGTTATTTCAGTTGCAGATTCAAATATTGTTTTTTGCACTGTTGTGTTGCATCCATGGAATATTTTCTTACTCTGAAATGGAGAATGGGCTAGATCTGAGCTAAATAGGGAAAAGCCATCTGAAAGTCCACTTTGATCATTGTCTCTCTTACTTTTTCATTATGCTCAGTAGTGATGTCTTCTGTTTTATTAGTGTTAATTTTATCTCTGGGAAAGTCCTTCGATGAGAATTGTTTGTAAGCATCCCTTCAGAATTTCCACCCAAACTGCTCCTGAACCAGCTCCATTCTCAGCCTCCAGAAATAGGACCTAGAGGTGAAGGTCTTACTATGAGCAACTGGAATTTACCTATTAGCTCGTTTTTCTACCCTCTTCATTTCATAGTCTTTCTCTACTGATACTTAAATCCTTGTGCTCAGCATTTAAAAGAATTATAAAGGTTGACAACACTAATGCAAATACTGGAAAAGATACATCTGGGATAAAGTTGTTTTTACTGGTTTTGTTTTGTTGTTTATTTTTTTAAAACTCATTGCAGTGGCAATATCTAAGCCTCTCTACTGAATGTCATTGATGGCCTTAGTTCAGTCTGCAAAAGACTTGGTGTAGAATAACCAAATTAATATGTTTTTAGTAGATTTTATGTGCCTTTTTTAAGATCTTGCAGCATATTTTAAAAGAATCTGCACTGGCCAGCACTTCTATGTTCAGCCAAGCAGCAAGTACCTGGTGTTGTGTGGGAAGCTGTTTGTTTTCACAGGTACTGGTCCTAGTCAAGGAGAGACTCTAGCCCTGGGTAAACTGCTGGTTTAAAAATGCTTTGCTAGATTTTAAACCTGAATCATTGTACAACTTTATTTTTTTTTTAAAAGGTAACATTTGGGAAGTTAGTTGCTTTTTTTTAAAGAGGAGCGTAGGCATAAATTTGTATTGACTTATCCAGATTATTACAATGCTTTAAAAAAGTTAGACTTTTAAGATAGTTACTTGTACTTCTAAATTTTCCTTAAATTAAACACAGGTTCCTGTGAGTTCTACTTTTTGTTTTCCTCCTGCTTTTGCAGATGGTCAGTGGGATTTGACAAACTATCACCTCTTGGACCTTGGCCGGCCTCACCACTCAATCCGGTGCATGACAGTGGTACATGACAAGGTCTGGTGTGGCTACAGAAACAAAATCTATGTTGTTCAACCAAAGGCTATGAAAATAGAGGTAAGTGCCAATGGTGATTAAAGTAATTAATTGTTGTGTTTTAATGCTGCAGCTCATACTTCAGAGTAACTCCAGAAACATCTGTTTTCATCAGTATGGAAACAGACTACCTAGCAAATTTGTTTTATGAAGTAGTTGGAAGACTTAAAGCTATGATGAGACAGTTCTCACTAATTGAAACCAGTTTTTTGGGAGATTTAGTAATCCATTTTTAGCTGCCCAGAAACTGGAAGTGTCCTTGTGTAGAGCTTATAAGGCCAGCTCCCAGCTTATTCTGTTTTGTTCTTCAGCTACATGCAGAGGGTTCTAAGTGTTAATTTGGAATATACTATCCTTCCAATTAGAGAATAGTTTATGCAAGATGTGTGAGCTGGTGTTTTATCTGCAGTGTTTAGTCTGTCATCTCAAGAGCAGAGAGTGGCTGAAGTTTCTGTAAGCCTTGAGCAATATAAGTGCTTCAGTTCCTGCCTGAGACATGGGCTAGGCCTTTGAGGGTGACTGCTCAGCTCTTCTAAAAATATCAATCACCCAATAATAACCTGTTTTGGTGAAGAAGACTATATACGGGAAAATGGAAATGAAGTTCATATAAAAGTGAAATGGATTGTTTTTCTGGTGGATAGTGTGTATTATGCACAGGCAGGGTTGTTTATGAGAGTCGTGATGGAATAGGGAAGAAAGACCCATTTTGGGCACAAGTACCTTGTGCTGTGGCAGCAGGATCTCAGACCAAAAAGGCTCCAGGTTCAAGGGAGATGGAAGTTGGAGCAGGCTGGGATGAGATGTGTAAAACAAAGAGTAGGAAACAACAGCTTTGAGATCACACTCCAGGAATGGAATCAGCAATTTTAGAGCATCACATGCTATTTGTAACTGAGCTAAACACTGTCAGTAATTTTGCAAATCAAAGGGTTGTGCTTGATTTAAAATAGCCAGTTCCACTCGTGTGAGAGTAACAGAGAAACTTTTCTAACTCTTCCCTTTATTTTACCTTCTGATTTGAACACAAATGTTTCATAGAAGTCTTTTGATGCCCACCCAAGGAGGGAGAGCCAAGTGAGGCAGTTGGCATGGGTGGGGGATGGGGTGTGGGTGTCCATCCGCCTGGACTCCACCCTGCGCCTCTACCATGCCCACACCTACCAGCACCTGCAGGACGTGGATATTGAACCCTATGTAAGCAAAATGCTCGGTAAGTTCCCAGGAAAAACTGGTGTGTTCTTGCTGCCTGCAGCTTTCTTCTAGGAAAGCTAGGGATCAGGCAATTCTCATTGTAGATTTGGGGTAAGGGTGGGTGGAAAGGCCAGTTAAAATCTGTTTGTGCAAACTTGAATCTGGAAGTAGAAGCCTAAGTCAGTCTGTGAAGCATGATGGGGGTGATGGATCATTTGTTACAGTCATCTGTTACAGTCCCTTGACCTTATATGGTGTGTAAAGTGTCCTTAAAATCTCAGAACTAATGAGGAAAATGGTGTTTTGAGTTGGGGAGGCGCCAATAGAGACACTGCAATCTTTCTGTTTTTCTATACTGATACATTTTTTCAATAGCTATAAATGGAAAAAGTCCATTACCTGCCTGGAAAAATTGCCTCTTTTTTCAAAAAACCCACTCAAAATAGCAAATTTTTATTGCCATTTAACTTAGTAAGCTTTCTGATCTTTTAAATTAATATCTGTGTAAGAGCAGTTTGACTACCTGCATTAAATAACAAATAATTAGGCTCTGGGAAATCCTTCACAGGTCACTGCTGTGCATTGCACATGGCTGATCAGCCTTCTGCTCCCCTCATCATGCTAACAAATGAGAAATTAATTTTAATGAATGACAAACCACTATTTTATCTCTGTAAAGTCACTTTTTGTTTGTTTAAAAAGCTGGTAAGCCTAAAAGAATTACTGTGCAGCATTTAGGAGTTGTTATACCTTTTTTGCTTTCTCATAGCTAAACTCATAGACTCTTGGAGTATAGATTCTCCATTTAATTAAGATGTTGTAGCCTTCTAGGTTATCTTTACAACTTAAATGTGCTCCTCTACCTTGTTTCGGTCAGAAGTGGGAGGGAATTACTTGTCTATGTGATTTGGGAGTTAGATTTAAGATTCTATTTTGTAGAACTAAAATTATTCTTGCTCATGATTTTGATGAAAAGCATCTTTTGTTTTTAGGTACTGGTAAACTGGGATTCTCATTTGTGAGAATCACAGCACTTATGGTGTCTTGTAATCGTTTGTGGGTAGGAACAGGAAATGGTGTCATCATCTCCATTCCATTAACAGAAAGTAAGTAAAATATTAATGAATAGCACTGTGCAATATGTTGTAGGCATAAAAAGAGTATTAAACACCATTCAGATGCTTACTAATAGGTAGAAAGGTTCACTGTCAGGTCTGACTCTTTCAGGTTTGTAGCAGAGCAGGCCTGTGGGCCTGTGTGATGTTTAGCACCTAAATCTTTGTATATGGTTGCAATTACTCTGAGAAAATTGCAGACCTCCAGAATCTCCTATACTGCCATTTGAGCAGAGTTGGCTTGAATCAAAGGGGCACTTTGAAGCATTAGAGGTGTTCTGAGCATTAGCAGCATTGATAGAAATTTATTGCTTATATGTGACATCATTAGTTTTCTAATTAATGTTATTTTTGATTGCCATATGATCACAAAGTAGATTTTTCTTTGATTTGAGCACATTGGTGTTGTTGCTAATACAATTTGATTTACTTTAGTTCTTGAGAATTCATCACAAAGTGGGTATAAAGGACTGGAACAGAAATAGTACAGACTGCTTTAAAAGACACGTTCACAGTTACAGGAGCTGTAAACATGTTCTTTAAATAGGGCACTAACATCCAGGTCAAATTCCAATCACGTAAATCCGGGTTTTTGCTTAATAACAGATCCTAGACTCTTGTCATAGGCTGAAACTAATTGAGGGCAGTTGAATCTCAGGAGAAAAGAACAACTCAAGGGCAAACCAAGTCTTAAATAGGTAAAGCTTGGGAAGAATCTCTGTGTAAAATGATTGCATTTAAACAATTTAAAGAAAGTCTCAGTCTTGGGCCTGACACTAATGTTATGACAGGTGGACAGAAGTTTCAGAAAATAAAATGCAGACCTTTCATAGTCCTAATTGTACTGTTGTTAGAAAATAGTGCAGTCTGACAGGTGAAGTTTTAGGGTGATTTAATAATGAAAACTTTTCGTGTTGTGTCTGCTTTGTTGAACAGCAAACACATGCATTGTTTCTCATATTGTTCCATTGCATTGTCCATCCATTCGGTAACTGTATTTTTTTTGCCTTGCATGAACGTACTAAGGAAGGACAGACTTCCTGTCATAGATTTGAGACACTTTAAATCATGCTTTCATAAACTACAGTTTCTAATTTGCCTCAAGCTTAGTTTAATGTTTCCAGAGTAGTTTGTTTTAAACCAGGAATGAATGTGAAGAAGTCCTTATTAAAGCTGTTCAGTTTCATTTCAGTTCTGTTGGTTGGTTGTGGGTCAGAGCAGCCTTTTGAGTATAGCCTGATAATGGGGCTGAGAACCCTGGTGAGAAATATTAATGGTTTTTGAAAACTGTCACATCCTTGCATGAGCAGTGGCATCTCTCAGTGCCCTCGGTCTCAGTAGCAGGGCAGCAGATGATGTTACAGAAGGGCACTTGAAAATATGAGTTGTTCTGGAGCCTCCTACCAAGGAAAGAGAGAAAGGGGAAACGTTGCTAATCAAAAGTAAACTTAAAAATATGTGACAGTGCTTTTGTGGTCTATTTTATACTGAAACTTCTATAATAAGATGCCGTTCCTTATGACTTTTGATTAAATCTTCTGTAATTAAATATCTATTGGGTTTTTTAGGAGCTAAAATTTTAAGCTCTGCCTTATCAAAAACCAAAATATGAGTGGTGGGTTCTCATTAATCCTTCTCCTTTACTGTCATACCTATCCATTTCCCCTTTCCTCCTTTCTCACTAGCTGTAATCCTCCACCAGGGACGTTTACTGGGGCTGCGGGGTAAGTGCAGATCCTGAACCAAAACCTATTTTCAGGCTTCTAATAGCCACTTTGAGGCTGTTTTCCACTCCTTATAGATTTACCCTTTGTATGCTCCTAAATGTTTTTCCACTTGCAGTTACTGCATTGCAGCAGTTTTGTTTGCTAAATGGCCACCAATCTGCTCAGCAGTTTAGCACATCATCCTGTGTTGCAGCTGAACTCTCATATAGACTGTTTTTCTTCCAGCCAATGTGATACCATATCTTATAACTTTGTCATTAATCCACATCATTTGCTGTCTTGTTACAAATCACTGTTTCTTTCACTACTTTGATAGTCTCTGGAATGGAGATGGCTTGTATGTCTAGCATGAGTACTTCTCTGGTTTAATATTCTTTAAAACTTCTTGGTAAAATCTAGATGTATAATGATAATAAGGTAGCTCTTTCATGCCCATAGGTGGCTGTTTCTAGAGAATTTTTGCTGGCAAGGGCATACAGTATGATTAGTTGCAATGATACTGTCTTTAATTACATGTTTAAGTACGTAGAATTTGCTCATACTGGAACATATTAGAGGTACTTATTTTCTATGAAAGATACAGTCCTGTCACAAAATATTTTTTCTCAAAAGTAGGATATTGAAATCTGGTGTTTATGCTAGACTAATAAGAATCCTGCTCCATTTTCTGATGTACTTAAAATAACGAAGCATGCAATCTTTTTCTTTCCAGCTCTGTCTTGAATTGGCATTGCTGCCTTCCTGTTTCATTTTTATCTAAGTTGGCTTTAGCTTTTAGATGGTACCATAAGGTTTCTTAACAAATAACCACTTCAGCAATTTGTGTTTTGAAGTAGAAAATATCTCCTCTTCTTTTACAGCCAATAAATCAGCAACAGGCTCTGGAAACCGTCCGGGGAGTGTGATCCGTGTGTATGGAGATGAGCACAGTGACAAAGTGACTCCAGGAACATTCATCCCCTACTGTTCCATGGCACACGCACAACTCTGCTTCCACGGCCACCGGGATGCTGTGAAATTCTTTGTTGCAGTACCGGGTGAGATTTTGTTACCATCCTCAAAAGATTGTTTTTGTTTGTTGTGTTTGTGTTTTTCTTCGAATTTTGTTTCTTTGGTGGTGGTGGTTTTTTTTTCCTTCATTCACTTAAACACAGTTAACATTCAGTTAAACACAGTGTTTAGGCAAAGATAGTAAGAGTATGAATTCATACTTTCAGAAACAATGTTTTGTATTTTAATTGCAAAACTTGTTTGATTGCTAAATGCCTGTTTAATGAGAGGAAAAGGGCTTGATCACAAGCAGGGACTTCGCTTCCTTCTGTGAAAAAGGTACTGTGCTAAGTGAGCACCTGCATGTTAAGAAAGCACTCAACTACTTAAGGCATTGTCATCTAATGATCAAGCACAGAAGGTTTTGCTCTGAGATAAGGCATAAAAAAGTATTCTGTCTTTCACCCAGGTCAGGTTGTTTGTCCTCAGAGTACTGGGGGAACAGATCTAACAGCAGATAAACAAGCCCAAGAGTCCTTCAACCAGAGTCCCTTAAAATCAATGTTGGTGATAAGCGGTGGAGAAGGATACATTGACTTCAGAATGGGTAAGAAATCTGAGCTTTAAATGAATCATACTTTATACTGAAAAGATTACCACATAATAACTGCTGCTGTTATTGCAGCATGTATGTGGTCAGTATATACAGTCTTTACCATATACTGCAGGGTAGAAGTATTTTTATTCTGACAGACACCTTCAGCTTCTCCTCCTTCTTCCAATAAACCATGACCTTTGGGATGACTGTGTAAGGTTTGAGACTCTACTTTGGAGTCATGTACCACCTTCCTGTTTATGCTTTCAGTCTTTCTTTGGGAGGTTAATCTTTTGTCCAAACTGCTGGAAAACATGTCTATGGTTACTTAAATATACAGACTGACTGAAAATAAGTTGTGTTAAGTGAAGAATGCTCAGTGTAAAATTTACTCATTTTTCTGTGGGAAGTAATAAAGTAGATCGCTTATCTCTGCGTGCCCACCTTATTTGATCACTGCTTATTTTGGATAGCACTTTTGCATGATCTAGGCCATAAAAGAGTTCTTGTGTAAACATGTATTGTCTGTTGGAATTGTACTCTTTGAGGAAATAAAGCGAGAGCTGTTGTGATTCTGTGTTTATAATCTGCAGCTGGAGACCTTGACAAAAAGTGCATAAAAACATGTCACAACTCTTAGATCTGCTTTTGACCTTTTGCCTAAATCTGTCTATAGCCTTTTTAAACCAACCAAACAGCAAAACATCTCACATAAACCATTACAGAGGAAAATCCAGGAAGGCCATCCCAAATCCTGTAATTTCACTAATCAGTGACAAAGAGGTTTCTGGGGTGACCATGTTGGATTTCTGTGGGAAGCAAGGCTGGAGGCAAGTTCTTTATCACAGTGCAGTGAGGGTTCAAGTGCTGCAGTCACTCCAGGGGAGCTGGAACAGCCACAGTCCAAATGTTAATTTTGCTGTCCCTGTGGCACAATTGCAAAGCCATGAACTGTGTGCCAGTGCTGCCTTAGCCCAACCAGTGCCACATGAGCCCAGCAAACTGGACAAGAGCAGTTTGGGGCTACTCTGTTTAGCTCCCTCAGCTTTCCAAAGGAGTTTAACTAGACCACAAAGCAAAATTTGATTTGGCACCTTCTTGAAAGTGTAGGTCATTTCCTATTTCCTCTGATTAAAGTGACTTCCTGGATTGATGGTCTTGGCTGTCCATGTGCAGTTCAGTGTCACCTTTGGTCCCAGTCAGCTCCTGTTGCTTGGAGTTCAGGTGCCAGCTACAAACTGCTCTTCTATTTGAACAGCAATAATGGAGAATATGCTCAGGGCTGTCTTTGCCACTGTGGTCAGAGTTGTGACAAGCTGGAATAGCTGGAACAGGAGGAAAGAGTGGGAAAGGTTGACTATAGACATGAATGTTGTGTTGTCTCATGTGTGCTCAATTACAGCTCTCAGGGCTCAATTACATGCCATGTCGCAGGGTATGTATATGTTTGAGATTGTCCCAGAATACTTTCTAGTGGCAAAATAATCTGTGCCTAGTAGTTTGCAATCTAGTAGTTTGCAAATTAGGTCTCTACAATTAGAGTTATAATATGGATCCTTATGAAACTGCCATTATTTTTTGGACTAGAAGTAAAGAATATGGCCAGCAGAAGGCTGGACTCTGAGATAATTGTGCAATACATTCTGTTTTACTTTCACAGACTTCAGTACGTTTTTGTATAAGCATATAGCAATACTGTCTTTTAGTGTTTTTCTTGTCTTGCTGCATGTGGTGTTGATACTGCTCTGGTTATTGCCTCAACCAAAGCTGTTTTTTTCCAGGTGATGAAGGAGGAGAATCTGAGCTCCTGGGAGAAGCTCTACCACTTGAACCTTCTGTAGCCAAAGCTGAGAGGAGTCACTTGATAGTGTGGCAAGTCATGTGTGGCAGTGAGTGAGCCTGTAGGATGCNCTTCTGCATGGTTTTTTTTTGTGAACCTGTTTCACTACATGATGTTGAAGCATTTCTTTGCTGTTTAACTTTATATTGCAAACTTGTCATACTTTTAGCTATACAGGAATTAGCTTGTGCTGTTTTACTGCACCCATGTTAAATGGAACAGTGTGAGGAAATCAGATGTTTCTCCAGCTGGTGTGCACACCACAGTGAGCAGCTAAGACAGTTTTACTGTGCCACAGCAATCTCATATGTTCACTTTTTGGTATTCTCACTTGAGTTCATCTTTGTTCCAGCTGAGCTTCTTTTCACTGTATAATGCATTGGGTAAAACAGCAAAGTTATTCCCAGAGAATGAAAAAAAAGGACAAATTAGAAGATAGATTATTAAGGCTCATCCAAATATTCAGTGAGGGCTAAAGCAAACTGTATATTTCAGCTTTTATTTTCAAACCTGGAAAATCTTGTTTATATAGTGTACACGGTTTAATTTGTTACATTTTGGAATTTGTGGGAGGGAAGAGGAGGTTGTATAGGAATTTAAATAAAATTGTATTTTCACTATTGAACGTTAAAGTCTGAGAACTGCTGCCCTCAGTAATGAGCAATTTTGAGCATAATGTTTTTCCATCTCCCTGGCATGGAACAACTCTGTTTCCAAAGGGTATTAGGTTGATATAAATTGGAAAATAACTGTAAAATTCTCAAACAGGGGATATGTTTTGTTCTTTCCTTGTCCTAACTCCTTATGTCCTAAGCACTTAGAATGATCTTCTTTGCCTAGCTGGTCAAACTCATAAGGCCCTATGTTTGTGGAGGTTGGAGATCCCAATTAGAGCATGAGAAACTGAGAGTGTACAGGGAAAAAAAAAAACACATTCTGCTTAAGTGAGTTTGTAAAGGAAGTGTAGTTTCAGATAACTAGGTACAAAATGTTTTGGTTTTTTTTTTTTGTTGCTCCATACACCAGTTTAGTAAAAAAAAAAAAAAAATTTAGCAACAATATTATCAGGTAACACAGAGAAAATTACTGAAAGTCAGGAGACTAATATTAGGCTGACATTCTGTCTACTCGCCATATTTTTTTTAACCATAAATGTGAGTTTAATACTATCTTCCTTTTACCTTGAAAGTTCTGCATTAGTATCAGACCTAAGTTAAACACTTCATGATTTCTGTATTTCAGAAGTATTTAAAATCCAGATTTTCTCTTTAATTTAGTCTCTGGAAAGTAAAAGTTTTGAGGGGTTTTAATAAACATCCAGCATTTATCCCCAGAAGGCTGGAGCTGTTCAGATTAGCAGAAAAATTTAGTAACTTGATTATGTGAGAGAACAAAACAGTTTCAGAGGAGTAAATATAGAAACACTTTTTAAAACTGCCTAAACATTTTTATGCAATAGGAGCAGTTCTGGTCTATCAGGCAAACATGTGTTTATATATTTTCTTAATTTTTTAAATGAACACATTTAGCTGAGGTCTATTGTGTAAATATATATTTAGGCAGCTTTTTCAAAAGCATATCATAGCTGATAAACCAGAAAATCTTCATTCAGGTCTATTGGTTAGATTTATATGTATAAATACTTTTTAAGCAACATATTTTGTACACAGCTGTTCCTCTCGTAAATATGTATTTAGGACATGAACTATGTAGTAAAAATCCTTATTAAAGATGTTTAATATCTTGGTAGCATTTTTCTTTTCAGAATGCCAAAAGCAATGAGAGCATGTTCATAATTTGCTTTCCTTCTTCACCTTGAATGTCACTCTTGAAGTACTTTGGCTTAAATATAAAGTCTGGAAGCTTATTAAAATTTATACAAGTACCAATTATACAAAAGTAACCTGAGACAAGACTCTTAGAACTCTTATAGTCTTATAGGCCTGTATGCTGAACATGAAGCACATCTGAATTAGCTAATGGGATTGGATGTCTTAAGAAAAATGCTGTCTAAACTTTTACTGTTGTGCAGAATCTTCACTGAGCGGTGCAGTTTCATTGCTTTTCCTGTTTTCTTGAATTTTTTTTTCTCTTTGAAAAACATGATCTCCAAAGTTTCTTACTCAATGGTTGATTGTCACATTCTCATGTTCTCAGAAAAAAAAAGCGCACAATTGTGTTCCTTGGTTCTGTGTAGGATTTAATTTGTTATTGGAGATGAGCTGTTTTCTCTGAGTGACGTTACTGCTGCAGCTGGAGCAGTGCAACCTGGCGTGTACCTGATCTTTTGCCAAATGGAGCTGGCCCACTGTGCCATTTTAGTCACCTCAGTGGGGCAGCACTTGCAAATATTTCAGAGAATGATTGTTTCTGTCTAAAAGTGGAAGGGTTTTAAAGCAGGCAGTATTTGAACTGTGTAACACTATGGGTGTAGATAAAGGCATGTGCACTTCTCTGTATTTCTCATTTAAAAACTTTATCCCCTGTCCTAAGATACAGTAGATTAACTGGGTCCCTGTTGCCATCACAATGTGCTGGGCTGTATAAACTCCCCTTAAGGTCCCCTTAAGGTTTGAAAGGTGACAGCATGCAAATCCCAGGCACTGGGATGACAATACACCCTCAACTCTGTCTCAAGAATGTGTTTATGCATTACACTCGTGATTAAAGCATCATATAAATAGGAGCTAATCTTTTGATAGCTACAGCTTGTTAATAGTTTGGTAACATTTCGAGCACAAAATATGCAGCACATGACTTGCCTGGGTAGAGGTGTTTGCATGGTGAGGGTGAGGCTGCATCATCCATTCCTTGGGAAGGTCTTCCTGTGCTGGATAGGATTGAGCTGACAGAGCGTAGACACTTTATCATAGGCTGCCTTAGTAACAAACAAATGTTAAATCTGTTTTATTATACTAACTGTTCTAAAGAACGTGTGTCTTTAAAAAATGCTGTGTAACTGAATATTTATTTCCATGTGAGTATTATAAAAGTTACCAAAGGATTAAACCTGACTTAGCACTCTGTAAATGGCCCTGTTGAGGTGGGCCTTGTGAAGGCCCTGCTCTGTGAAATGAGACATAGTAAACTCAAATACAGTTCTTCTTTAGGGAAATTAAATGTTCTTTTCTAACAGGGTTATGCCATATTGTAACAACCTATATTGCACCTCAAAGCATTTTTCTATACACTAAATGTCTCTCCCACCCTCTAACAAGATTAAGTTTCCTTTATTAATTTTGTTGATGCACATTTCTCAATCTTTTAAACATATATTTTAAACATTTTATGGTCTGTAATTTTTGAAAGTTTTGTCTGTTGGACACTTTATGCTGAATTTTACTTGCCTCTGTAATTTGAGATGGATTCTACAGCGTAAATCTTGCTGTCTGTTAAAACTTGAGGCTTCTTTTCTGTGAGCAGAAGAGCTCATATAGCAGTGTAGTTATTTCAGTATTTATTTCTATTATTGAATCCATGAGGTTCAGAATGTAACTTTGTACATTAAATATATATAAATATGTATATGAAACATGCATTGGATCAGTGTGTTCTTTGTAATCTTATGTTAATTTTGTAGTTTTGGTGCTATCATAAGACATAATTCTGGGGATTTTACAGGGACACCTGTAAACAGGGACACTGTTATTATCAATTATGTGTTCGAGTCAGTCCAGGCCCACTATCCTGCTTTCTCATAGTGGGCCCAGATAAAAGCTATGAAGAAAAGCTGTGATGTCTCTGCCTCTCTTAACATACAGATCTGGAGATCTGCTTAATGCAGCTTGGATGAAATAGATGCTGACACTGAGATTTATTTTTGAAATTGTTTTAGCACAGATTCAAGAGAGATCAAATGCTCACTGGTTGCTTCCTGCTCAGCAAAGGAAATTATGTGTTTTTAAGGCAGAAGAATGAGGGCATGGTGACTGCAGAAACAGAACACTTGGCCAGAACCAAGTTTTCCCAGCTCACCTGCCCCTTTCTAAGCACGTTTGTCCCAGCTGTGTTTCCTGATTAATGTGTCAGGGGTTTCCTTAAGAACCTGTGGCTATTCCCAGGGGCTGGAGGAACCCCTCTTGGTGCAGAAAGCTGTTCTGGGGACACAAAGCCCTCCTTTCCTTCCTCATGAGTGTCACTGCAAGTGTTACTGCTGCCCTGGGTACTGGTGAAGGGCCCACATTTTAAGTAATTTTAGACTTTCAGAACAAAAATGCTTCTGATTTGTTTGCACAAATGCATGTGCAAGCAATGGAATAATCCATGGATGAGAACCACCAAATGTCCTGGTACTACTGTTGTACAACCTCGAAGCTTTATAAACTTGGTGCTTAACAAACTGTGTAAGTGATTGAATTTTTCAGATCCAGTGTTGAGAGGGATCTGAGAATAGAGTTGTGAACTGGGCTAAGGTGCTACAAGTAGTGTTTGGAGACTGACATTTTGAAGCCATTGGAAATAACAAACCTGTCTGTACTGGGCATGGGATCATGGGAAAAGCACTCACTGTTTCTCCAGCAGACTTCTAAAAAGTTCTCTCAGTTATATCAGTCTCCTTCAGTGCTAATGCTTTTATTGAAAAATACTTTTTCTGCTGGAAATTAAACTTACTGAGGCAGACAATTTCCCTTTTTCTGCAATGGAATTAATAGTGAACCAAACATCTGGAATTCCTTTTGCCTTCACCTCCCATTTTCAGTGTCCCGTCTGAGCAATACAGTCTGGAGCTGGTACTGAACATCTTGATGATCTCTGATGCACAAGTGGCCTTTAATTCTACTGTAGAACAAGCTGTGAAGGGCCTCTGGCCAGGGACCACACCAGCTCCTGGCAGGACCTACAGGACTTGCTGTAATTCTGTGTGGTTACACTTTTAAAAAAACTCTATTTTGAGAGCAAATTGTTTTCTGGTTTTTAAAATGCTTTACAATGATGGTGGGAAGGGAGCTGATGAGAAGAGATATGGACTGGTGCTTATTACATACACTCTGCTTGAACTTCTGGCCAGGAGCAGGAGCAGTCCAAGTTGTAACACATGATGGTGCTCTTATAATTCAAACAGAATGTGGAGCCCAAGAGAAAACTCATTCTGCTAGAGCATTACCTTATCCCAGCCTTCCTGCAGCAGCCAAGCCTCAGGTTTCATGTAACAGCTCTTCCAGGTGAAGCTGTTGTGTCTAAGGAAGGACAGAGGAACACAAACACTTGGTCATTCTGGTGTTCAGGAGAGACTCCCCTGCCTTCACCTCTGTGAGTGCTCCAGTTGAGCTTTTCCTCTGTCTGCTCCAGAGCTGGGACCTCCAGTCCAATTCACCTAACACTTGGGAATGGGAAAGCTTTTCCTTTATTAGACAAAGGTCCTGCTGGGCACTGGGATGGAACCAGGCAGGGTGGGAGAGGCGAAGTTTCTTGCTGCTGCAAGGGCTGAGCAGATGCTCCCCAGCACTCCTCCTTCCTACTGCTTCTCCAGCCTTCACAGAAGTCCTTTTGCAGTTTGCAGGTGGGATGTTAAAGGCCCCTTCACTCATTCCCTGCCTGAGAACCACAGTTTTAAATCCATGAGCCAGCAGCAGGTGTGGCTGCAGTGCTGAGGGAGTTGATGCTCCTTACAACTACCCCACACCTTCCACTGCCCACCTCAAATGCCCAGGTATTTGGAGGATGTTGGGGGGATGCTGCCATTTCCTGCTCCTGAATATTGCTGAGTCCAGGGGTTTTTTGAGCTGTCTCTGATTTGGAGCTTAAATGAAGAGGAAAAGGGAAAAAAAAACCCACAGAATTTTGTTGAAAACCTTTCCAGATATCACATCTGCTTTTCACTTCCACCTTTCACCACATGGGGCTGAGATGGGATCAATCTCCTGGTATCCCTGAGGACCTGCCATGGCTCAGGGCTGGCACAAATAGAGCTGCTGCTAGCTAGCTAGTTCACACTAGCTAGGCCCTTACTGGCAGTAATAGCAGATCTTCCTCCCTTACACTTTCCCAAAGCCTGGTCTGCAGACATAGATCTTGGGATCTCCCTTTGAAATTAAATTCAGCTGACATTTGCTTTGAGTTCAAGGAAAAAGGAAAGCTGATGGTGCTGCCCTGGGTCAGAGCACAGGTCCTGCTGTCTTGGCTGGTGGTGGCTGAAAGCAACACCTGGAGGAGGGAGCAGAAGCATGGTGAGGTGTCCCACAGGTCACTCTGGATCCTGCTGTATCTCCAGACTGGATGAATCACCTTGTGAAAATAACTGGACAGAAGGAAAATGGTGCAGCTGTCTGTATCCCAGTAGGACTAAAATATCAGGAAACGAGAGAGCTCACTGGTTTGCAAAGGCAGCTGGAATACCTCTGGATTCTCTGGATGAGAGTGATAGAAAATTTTACACTTGTTCTGCCATTGCATGGGTGCCCCATGCAGATGCTGTTGCAGGGATGCAGATGCCACACATGGTTCTGTCCCTGCTTGGAGCATTTGGATTCTGCTCCTGGGATGGCACAGAGATATCTGTGGGATGAGCAGCACATGGATCAGGTGTGAAATGTTTCAGTCTTTTTAGACTTGACCTGGTTTGGGGTGGGTAACTACACAGGGAAATGTTGGTAAAGGCTGATAGGGGAGGCTGAATCCAGGGGAGAAAAGGTGCTGAGGACTTTTTTGGCTGCTAATTGATGTGTTCAATGAGAGAACAGCAGGATGTGTGTGTGGGTGGGGAAAATTGAATCCTTGTCAAAATTGCCCAAAAGGTAATGAAAATCCCTCAGATAAGAGAGAGGTGAATTGTGCGGCATCCACAAACACATTAGTCCGGTTGACTCACTTGCAAATAAACACTGTGTGGGTGCTCAGGAGCTGAAAAAGCTCTTCTACCCTCATTCCTTCTGAGAAGGAAAGAAGGAAGGGAGGAAGGATGGATGCTCAGCCAGGTCCAAGCTCTGAGGTTTGGGGATGCAGGACCAACTCTGCGCCTTGCAAACTCAGCACCAGACACAACGTACCCATCCTTGCCTTGCTCAGGGCTGTGCAGATTTCCACATGTGGGATGTGAAAATGAGGAAAGACATTTCCAGAGGAAAGGAAGGCATCAGGAACATCCCAGCACCATCAGACTTGGCAGTACCAGCACTAGAGAACACAAGGACAGAATTAAGGTTTCATGCAAAGGTGGTGAGCAAACAGCTGCTTTCTGGGTGATGATCTGCCATCAGTTGGGCACAGCAAGTCAATGACTAGCTTTTCCAAGCATCTTTAATCATTCTCTGAACTTTCCAGGGTGCTCGGGAAAGGTCATTTCACCGTAGTAAGCTGCATCTGCAATAAAGCTCCAAATGTCACCTCTGGACCAAAGCTGTGGCTGAACAGCAAGCTGTGAGCAGAGAGGTGGGTGTGCATCTCTGGGCACAGGGTAAGGTAGAGTTCGCACCATGATCCCTGTGGAGCTGCTTGTCCTGGGAAGTTACAGAGCCTCACACCCTTCCAGTCCAGGCTCTGCTGCCATCCTGGTTTGCAGGAAGCTTAGCACTCTGCTGGTCAGAATCTCTCTGGAATGCCTGAAAAATGGCCTGGTCCATCAGAAGGGCTAGAGGCACAGGAGCTCCTCTTGGCTTACAGCAGATAAAGGGGCAGGAGAGGGGGTTCATCACTCACTCTGGAAATCACACAAATGGGTCAGATACCTTCAAAAGGAAGCAGGGAAGAGATATTTTGGAGGGAAAAGAGACTTTAACAAAGTTCTGCTGAGCCACCAGCAGTGCTCTGGGGTGACACCAGCAGCAGCACTTGGGTGTTGAACTGTTCTTGTTTTATGAGCTGGGCTTTGCAAGCAGTGTGCAGTGTGACCTGAAATCAGACATAAGAAGGTGAGGGAAATGAGAATCAGTCCTAAGGAGAGTTTTCAGAAGGAGGTAGCACTGACAAGCCTTTATCTGCTATGAAGTGACAATTTCCATATTCCTCTTATGGTTCCAACAGGCTTTACTGGGCTCTCTGTGCCTTGAACCACTGGGTTGCATGATACCAAGCTAGGCTGTCCTTCTTACTGCTCAGTGTTGTTTTGGGCTGGTGTCTAACCATGATAAAATATAGGTCTGTTCTCAGACTGATCCCCAAAAGAAAAAAATCAGAGCAAAACCAGCTGAGAATATCATGGTTCAGGAGAACTGCAGATCAGACTGGTATAAGTCTGGAGGTTCTTCAGGGCTGCTTGGTCCTCCAGCTGCTCTACACCCAAATACTAGCCTCAGGGCACAGTGTGCAGCATACCTTCCTCCAGGGAAGCTTTGGTGTTTGGACAAGAGACACAGTAGCTTTGCTCCACAGCTGCTGCAGCACTCATCCCTTCTCATCACAAACTAAATAAACCACAGATGGTGCAGAACCTTCCTTCCCCTCCAGACATGGATCAGGCAGAAATGTTCTCAAGGGTATGGAGTTACTCCAGGGCAGCAGTCACAGCCCCAGAGCTGTCAGAGATCCAGAAGAACTGGGACAATGTTCTCAGGCACAAAATTAGGATTATTGGGGTGTCCTGTGCAGAACCAGGAGTTGGTCTTTGATCCTTGTGGGTCCCTTCCAACTCAGCATGATTCTACATTGCTCCTTCATGGAAGAACATGTCAGGGTTGACTCTTCAGGAAAACCTCCAAGATAGTAAATCAGAGTGGGTTGTTGTGCAAAGATGCTCCAGAGTCACCCCCACAAGGTCTGGAATCACAGGACAAATTTTGCCAAGCCCTGGGGGAGATCTTTCTGCAAGTCAAGGTGTGAATACCACCCCTCTATTCAATTTATCTCTTTAAAGGTTTTGACTTGTGGTCACCTAAAGAGATGGAGAGGGCTGAGAAAGGGGCACTGTCAACAGAACATATTGTTTCCAGGGCAAACACCAAAGGCCAAGATTGGGATGGGGTTTTCCAACTTGGCACAGCCACAGTCCTCATGAGAAACTGAAGGTTGGCACTTCCCAGCTCTCCTGTGTCACGGGGCAAGTGCCCAGCTGCTCTCCAAGCTCCCATATCTAACTGACTGTCCAACTGAGCTTTAAAAGAGCCCAAATCAAAAAATGCTCCAAAAAGAGCTCACTGGAGTGTTGGAATTGGAGTTTTCTCTAAAGCAAGTAGTAAATTACATAGGACTGTAGGTTATAGCTCAAGACAAACATTTTATAGGCCATAAATCCACATTTCCAGGTTTTTTATAGCTTTTGGTTAAAAACAGAAAAATACTCTGTGATTGGAATAAGCCAGCTGATTATCTCTTGACATAAATTCTGTGCTGGCAAATGCTCCTCCTCCCATGTGGATGTACCCTGCAGGAAGCCAGAGGATGTCCCCAGAGGAAAGATGGGCATAAACAAAAAATAAGACATTGCCAGGTGTGTGTGTGTGTGTGTGTGTGTGTGTGTGTGTGTGTTTGTGTGTACTGTAATCAAAGGTCTTGGCCAGTGCCACATCACCATATGGTGACACAATATTGTGCTCTCCATTTAAATGGTGTCGATATTTGGCATTTTTATTTCTGCAGGTTTTATGGCTACAGAGGGTGCAAGATCTTATTGGCCTTTGATATCTTTGAGTTAGTTTATTTACTGGCTCTCTCTCTCTCCTCATAGTCTGTATTTTGGGATCATTTCCATTCCACTCTGGATTTTGTTTCCTAGGTTCAGTCTGGGCAGTGCTGAGCAGGGTATGTCTGAAGTGTGAGTGTCCCCATGAGGTTTCCTAAACCATGTGGCGCTGGGGACCCCACTGAGCCTGCAGTACTGCCTTGCTCCCCAGTTTTTTCTTGAGGATCTTCTGCCTACCTGACTCTTATTTTTTGCTGAGAGATTTTTATCCTGCATTTGTGCTAACTTTCAGCTCAATCTGCACTTTGACTCATTTTAATATTGTTACTATCTCAAACCTACTCCTTGTCACATATTTGGGGAGTAGGCAGGAGACATCCAATAATCTAAAGCCAAAAATAGGGAGAATGAGAGAAAATAAAATGATGACTTCAAAGCTCTTCTTACTCAAACCCAGTCTAGCTGTGCTTCTGCAGATGCATGGGGCATCTTGGGGAAGGCACCCTTAGCCTCACAGTCTCTTGTTCCCAGTCCCACTTCTGTGCTCCTGCTGGTCAAGTCTGTGCCATGAAGTTCTAAGTCTCAACCCCTGCTGGCTACCATGTCACACACTGTTCACATACTTGGTACACACCAAGCAGAAGCAGCACTCGGGTTGTAGCTGCCTTACCTTCTTCTAGGATCATGTTTGATTAAGATACATGTTTATTTTCAAAATCCTCACCTATTTCATGTTAGTTTTAACTACCACTCATTCTTAGAGTTGAACTGTTTTTAAATTTCCTTATTCCAGTCTGAGCTTTCCTGGTCCCAGAAGAGAAAACAGAGTAGCCAAGGGCTGTTGTGGTATTGAATTTCTCCTGTATTGCAATGTGGGAATGCTTGAATCAAAATTTTCCAGGGAATAGCAGTTCAGTTAAATAATCCTGCTTCTAGAGGCATTAACAAAGACATTTTCCACTCGATCTCATGCATATATTCTATACAGAAACTAAAGAGCAGCATAAATTGACTTGAGAGGCACCTTTTAGCTGATCATAACCTAACTGGCATGGGCACTTGGTCAGACCCTAGATCCACAGGCATTTGGGTGAGCACAGCAGCAGGCTACCAAACCCAATGGACCACTCTTACTCATCCCTTGGTGAAGTTTATTGGCATAAACCCATGTTTTCCTGGGGAAATGGGGCATCCCAGGAATGGCCAGGGGGACTCTGCTGTGCTCTACACATGTGTGTTGGCAGGGGTGGCACTGAGGCTTCATCAGTGAGGAAAGGGCACATCCAAGTGTTTTGCCTTGATCATTTCAGTCACCTGAGAACCAAGTATGGTTTGGATAAAAGCTTGGATTGCAATCACACCAATCTCTCAGGGACTGGGAACTCCCCATGGAAGACGCAGCTGCCTGGGATGGGGCAGCCCAGCAGGCATGGATCGTGTCCAGATTGGAAGATGGGTCAGAGCTGTGGCTTCTCCTTCCAACACCACTAGGAAGGAGATACTGATGTGCCTGAGCCTCATGCAAGTTGCTCCTGCATCTTGTTAGTGTATCCATGTCCCAGCAGGTCCTGAGAACTACTGGGGACACAGCAGAAGTCTTGTACCCTGAGTGACCATGTTTACCTGCTCCTCCCTGCCCTTTACTCTCCCTGCGGGAGCGGTGGTAACATCTCCTGGAAAACCCCACAGCTCCATGGTTGGGGATGAAATGAATGTGGTGGACCCCAACACAGGGCAGAAGGGCAATGCCCCACCAGTGCCTAGCATCAGCCCCTCAGAGGACTGTCCATACATCCTCTATTTTTGGCAGCGTACAGCTGGGAGCCCAGGACATGCCGTCTCTCCTGTTAAACTCCTGTGAGTGTCCTATTGCTGGAGAGGCACTTGCTTGATGTCCAAAGAGACCCAAGTGTTTACTTATGACCTATAGCTCTGATGGATCATATCACCTCTATTTTTAGCACTCTCACTTCTGGTATGAGACCTGTATCTCTCTCTTTTCAGCCTTTTATTTTCAGTTTCTTATAGCTGTTTCCTAAATTTGTCTCCAGCACCAGGTTGGCAGCAGCTTTTTGTCTGCAGGGAGCAAAACAAGATAGCATGAGAGGATAGGACCTGCTGGTATGGGGGAACAGGGGCAATTTTGGTTGTCCAGCAGCTGACACCTGGCCAGGGCAGCAGCTGGTGTGTGGTAGCTGAGCCCTAAATCAGAGACCCTACCCAGGGCAGCACCTGCACTCCAGGCATAGCCACTCTTGCTGGAAACCCAGCCCATGGTGGGTATGTCTCAGTTGTTTCCAAATACAGCTGAGGATACAGAAATGAGGTGTTTTGTTGGTTTGGGGGTCTTGTTTTGTGGTTCACAGCACTGAGGTGTGAGCTTGGTGAGGTTTCAGCAAGGTAGGACACATCCCAGCTGCGCATCCCACACCAAGGCCGTCCTCCCAGCACAGTGGGATCATACAGAGGTGAGGGAGCAACAGGGTGACAGGTGCACAACTCAGATAACTTTGAGTCGATCCCCTGTCCCTCTCAGCTCTATTCAGGGAGATGGGAGTTGTGTCACCTCTCCCTTGGCACCTCCCTTGGCCTCTGGGAGGGACCCAATGAGCTCGATGGGAAGAGGGAGGAAAACTCACCCTGGAGAGCAGGCACACAGCATGGGCATCCAAAGGGAAACTGTCCCCTGGAGCAGCAACCCAGACAGTGTCTGGCTTCCTCCCATCACTGCAACTTCTCCCAGATGCTGCCTGCTGGTTCACCAGCATCACTCCATCCCCTCTGTAATTCTTTCCCTCTCTGCAGACCAAGAGTTCACCTGAAAGCCATCAGAGGGATTTAAGCTTTTATCAGAGGAGTTACGGTGTTTTGGAGAGAACTAAACCAGCCCTGCTGCCCTGTGTGAACTGCTGGGCTGTGAATCTGAGACCTCACTGACAGGCTGGAGTGTTCTGTCCTGTTATTTTATGGAATAACAAGGCATTTCCTGTAAAACAGCAATCTGGAAGTGCCATTGTCACAGGGTCTAGGTGGATATCTGTGCTGTAGGCACTCAGCTAATCCTGATGAGTGTGCAGCTCCTGTGCCATACTGCTCCAGTACAGGTATCACTGCCACCACCACATCTGCCAGCCAGCATTCAGAAGAGACAGCACTGACTCACAACCTGGATTTGGTGTAGGAACCCATAACCACACTCATCTGACCATAATAAACCAAGCCTGAAGCCCTGAAACAAAACAATGTCACAGCTTAATCCTGTGTACAGGCAATCAGGATGTGAGCAGGTGAAGAGCACCAGGAACTGCATCCTCTCCAAATCCATAGCAGCACTTCAAGAGCCTTTCCAGGAAGTGTTCCTAGAGAGGATGCTTCCCTAATGTGAATCCAGTCTGCTCTGCAGTGAAGCAGGGGCTTCCAGACCTCTGCCGTCAGTGCTGTCACTTTCCCTCTGCTAATTGAGGGATGGGAAACATGTCCAAGGTGGTGCAAGACCACTTGTTACCTCAAAGTGAATCTTCTGAACTTAATTATATTTCTATTCCTGCAACATACACTGAGGTGGAGCTGGGGATGGGATGATGATGGATGGAACAGACAGATGAAACAACAACAGGGGTGGGCAGGGGGAAAGCAGCATCTCAGATCTTGCTGGCGTTTGTGGTGTGTACAACTGACAAGAACACTTTAGGGCTATGAATACAAGGTGACGTGTGCTGGTGTGTACAAGCCATAATCCTGCTCAGACAGGACAAGTGACAGCCTTCAGGAGAATTTTTGGCAGCCTCTTCCAAACCAACCACCTTCATGTCAGCATCTGAACTTTGTTTTTGCCGTGCATTTTTTCTTTTTTTATGGTTGCAGGTTTTGTATGGCTTTTTGTATCAACCTTGGTGCTAAGATTGGGTTTATTTAGTGCTGTCTTTCTGCTGCATCCCCCTTGCTGCTGGTTTCTGCTGCAGCCAGGGTTGAGCCCAATTGCTTGAGGTGTTACCAGCTGGATGCTTTTATGGGCCTGTATGGACTTAGATTTTAGTAGCAGAGAGCGGATGGCTGCAGTCCTGGGATGGATATCAGGCAGGACCATGGGATTTTCCTTGACAGACAGGCTGACCAAAGAGCAGGGTATTTCTGCTTATTAACTGGAACCTGTGGACTGGTGGTGTTTAACTCACACACGTACACACGTACACACACACAAGTATCTGCCTGTGGATAGTGGGAGCTCTGAGCACACAGAGTCCCTGTGTGAGAGATATACTTCACACCAGACTGTGTGGGAGGCCCAGCTGCTCAGCAAAATGATGGGCCCCAAATTTAAGCTTGTAAAAGCTGTTTTTTCACTACTTTTCTTTTTTCTTTCCCTTACATGAACAGGGCAATTAATCCTTTGTACTGCTAAGTATTATTACACACACTGCCTTCCCCCCTCACTAATTTGGGTGTCAGTAGCAAGGTCTTTCTGTGTCTTTCTGTATTCAGTCAATATGAGGAAGTTCATCAGGCCCTCTGGGCAAGACACTCTGAGGATTGCCAGTAACAACATCCTCCTGCCCCGGAACATGTAATCTCTGTAAGAAAACCAGGCTCAAAGAGGTGGGTGAGATGAGTTCTGCTGCAGAGAACATGGGCTCCATGTGTCTCCTCTAGGCTGGAAACACAGCTTCAACTTGGGCTCATGGGCTGGGAAAAAAAATAGGAGGAAAGGGTTTTGTTCATGATGAGCCATGCCTGAGCTGTACCTGGAAGCAGAAGCAAGTTTCTCTCTCTTCCTCTCACCCCATGAAACTTTTTATCTAAAACCTTTCAGACTTGGGCTGGTCTCCAGCCCTTTGAAACAGAAGAATAGCCTACCTAACCCTGCATTGCTGAAATGGATGTGATAATATAGCAATTTGGCTATTTTTGAGCCATGAATAAGATCAAAATGCACAGGTCCTGAGAGGCAGCAGACACTGCTGCACAAGCTTGTCACCTGGGATGGACTGGATGACCGAGGGCACCCACTGCTCTCTCCAACTCCAACTTTGGCTGAAAAACAGCAGCCAAACCCCAAACAGCCAGCAGAGTACATGGCACGCCTCACGAGGCACAGGGTATTTGGATAAGGATATTTCTTTTATTCCCTTTTTCATGCGCCAGCTGTTTTATTTAATGTGCGGCTAAAATAGACCATGGAGTAAAATTCCCAAATATTGAGGTAGAGGGATAAGAGCCTGGACTTCCTGATCCTCTAGCCCAATAAGCCTAGTGATCATCCTGGTGTTAAGAAAGAGGGCAGCAAGTCTCGAAACTTGATGGTGATGTTTTGTCAAGGGCAGGTAAAACCAACACCAGCAGGAACAGACTTGCTTATATTTTCATTTTCAAGGGGATTTTGAAGGATCTGTTCCATAAGGATCCCCACTGCTGTCAGCATCAGCAGCTGCCAGGTATTTTGCTGAGGGGTACTTAGGGAGGCAGAGGTTCAGAAGAGCATTCATGCATGTACCCACTGGAATGGCATCCAAAACCATGGCTCTGAAACCTGTTTTCATATCGAAAGTACCCCAGCTCAGGAGGTATACTTTACTGGAGAAGAGACATTCAGTGCTGAAGAGCAGGGTGGAGTTTTCTGTTCTGTAATTTTATCTTGGGCAAGGGCTTGCAGTCAGTTTTCTATATCTGCCTTCTTCCATTTGTGAGTAAAAACCTGTGGGTTGGCTTTTGGTTTTTTTTGTTTCTTTTTTTTTTTTTATAGTTTCTTACCATTACTGCCATGAAAACTGTCCTCAAATGTTACAATTAAAATGTAAAAACAGAGAAGCACTTGCACTTTAGCAGCCTTCAGGCTTCAAAAAATACCAGGGATCTTGACCTCCCAACTCTGGAACAGTCAGGATGGGATTGACAGAGGCAAGAAATCTGGTTGTCCTTTTCCTTCAGCTGCAAAGGACAGTTTGTGTTTGTGTTGGACAGTGAGATGAAGGAACAAGGGGAGAATTTGGTTTGGGAAGGGGGAGTCAGCTGTGTTGTCACTGAGGGAACATCCCACTGCATCCTCTCCTGCATCTGAGTGCCTTTCCCTGCCCTTTACAGCTCGCAGAGTGATTCTGTTGGGGCTTGCTGGTGCCCTGGCTGGGATTGCTCAGATCAAATGGCACAATATGAGCTGTCTGCATCCCTTCCATCTCTCTCAGTGCCCCCGGCAGCTGTGCTGTCACCTAGAGCAGGTATCAAAGCCCTTTGGGCTATGCTACAGCCTGGGAAACACAGCTTTCTCAGGAGCCTGGGATGGTCGTGGCTGCCTCCCACGGGAACAGACCCTTGGCAAACCCAGGGTGCAGATCCCAAGGGTGCAGCTCAGCAATTCAAATGTCACGACTGAGGTGTAGCTTTCTTCACCACAGCAGGTCTTAGTGTATTTATATAGTGTGAGTATCAACAATGTATTTATAACCAAATGTTTCTAGTGCTCCAGAATTGATTTTGCAGCTCAGGCCATGGTCTTCTGTGAAGATGAGCTGAACGCAGCCCAGTCTCTGGCTACGGACGCTAGGAGTGGTTCAGATCTGGATTTACTCAGCTTTGATCACCTTTCTTTACCATCAGCCAAACCAAAGACTTGGATCCAGCTCCCCCTGTATAGTGGCAAACTTTGGATCTAAGCTCCTGTAAGAAGCAGTTGTATGCCCTGGCCAAAGGAAAAGACAGACTCTGCAGGAAAAGATAATTCTAGGCATTATTCCTAAACAGAGAATGACAGTTGAAAGAAGAACCTTGTCCAGCCATCTCATATGTACAACTCTTTGGGTTTCTGGGGAAATTAATAACTAGAATGAGACAATGAATGAGATAAATAACACTTAACTGGTGCTATAACGAACCTCAGCAGTATGCCTCTGTGGAGAACCTGCAAATTCATCTTCACTGCCACTTTGTGTGTCAGCCTTAAAAAAGGCTGTGAGTTATTTACCAAATCCCCTGAAACACAATTGGAATTGAGCAACAAATTCCCAGTAGTGTAATTTGAAAAATCCCAGTCCTATTCCTACAGAAGATAGAGCTGCAAATGAAATACATCCTGAAAAGGCTTGGATTTCTCTGTGTGGAATGGCAGTGGGGAGAGGTAGGATAGTTGTGTCATGTGTCATTGAGCCCCTGGAGGCACCAGGCTTTTAGCTGGGAGGTTGTTACGATGTGGTTTAAACACAGAAGAGCAAAGGATATGAAGTGTCTGTGAACAAAGTGAATCAAACCCAGAAATGTTCAAAATATACTCCAAAAATTTATTAAGATTAAATGAGATTAGATGTTTGTGCCAAAAAATTGATGCATTTTTTAATAGTAAAAAAGGCAAAGAGAAAGGAAGAGAAGATAAAGAAAGATAAAAGAAAGAAGTGTGTATGGGGGTGGGGTGACAGGAAGAGAGTGGCAGGGGTTAGGTAGAAACATATCACCCGTCTGGGTGTGCCAACAGTGTCTCATTGCTCCCCTCCATCTGGTCCCCTTTTGCTGCCACAGCTTCACCATGCCATGCCACTCTGTGCCATGCACACTTCTTTCTTTATTTCTTTTCTCTTTCTTTCTCTTTGCTTTTTCTATTATTAAACTAAATATATTGATTTTTTGGCACCAGCAACCTCGTTTGGTCTTAATCATGTTTTTTGGGAATATTTTAAACCTTTCTGGGTTTCATCCACTATTCACAGAGATTTCATTCTGTCTGCTCTTCTTTGTTTAAACTGGATTGTAACAGAGGTTAATTTAGCCATGAGAGCAGAGGGGGATTTTGAAATGTGCTATGTGTTCTCTGCCGCTACAAGTACTGACAACAGGCTGGAATGGCTGCTTCAAATAGATAGCTCCAAACCAGCAGATTCAGGCTTTTGCCCTGGTGTAGTGACTCTACCACATGGACTGGGTTTGTGTCCAGGTCTGAGCTCGGCCTCCTTGCTGGAACCCTCTTGGCGGGAGGAAGATGCCTGCCTTGTGAAAGGCTCAGCCCTGTTCCTGGGGTTGAAACAGAAACCATAGCAAAGAGCCAGAAGCTTTTCTAAAATAACTTCTGCGTTCACTGTTGGGGAATTATACTTAGGTAAAGCCCATGAAGAAATTCTCCTTGTCTTCATCTCTGGGCAACCTTCTGGCTGCTCAAAACCTTAGAAGAAGAAATGGGAGAGACATCTGGAAACATCTGCTGTCTTTACTACCTTAATTTGGGTATAAAATACCAGGAAAGTCAATCTTCTGGCAGTACATCTTTTCAGAGTATAACTGAGAGTAAAGCAAAGGAGTTAAAGTAGGAATCACCCTTCTCTGGGCAGCAGCACCTCTGCACACTTGTTCTTGAGTCTGTTCAGCTTCCAGGCAGTAAAAAAACAGAAGAAGCTCCATCTCCCTTTCAGGTATGCATGCCCAGATGTGCACAGGCAACTGAAACAGAAACTAGGCCACAGCAAAGGATGCTTAGAAAGCACATGAGACTGCATCTGTGTTTGTTTTTAAGACAATCTCTTTATACTTTTTTTTCACTAAAAAGTAAATGGCATTTTACATCTCATAAGTTCTCCCTTTGTAGTTCTTTAGCAACTTCTTTGTGTGCTAATTGGATCATTCTCACAATGCCTTTATGCAGAGGGGAAGCTCTACAATTCCTATTTTTTAGGCAGATCAATTCTATCAAAGCAAACCACCCTATCCACATGTCCCACCAGCCAGGAGCACATGAGGGTGAGTGAGCCCCACCATCCCTCAAGGGACACAGTACTGGGAGATGGCTCACCTGGATAGGCACCATTCACTCAACCTCCACATCTGCTCTGCTAATTTATGCCTCAGTAGATGAGCCCTGGCAAGATCAGCTGGGATTCATATAAATGATTTCCTTACAGGTAAGGTTTCTCTTTTTCAGAGGAAAATGGGAAAGAAGGGGCTGATTGATGCAATCTCTCTACTAATATCTCAATCCCATTCCAGCCCTGATTCCTTCATCTGTTCTGAGATGGGCTGGAAGGAAGGGGGTTGGGGGAAGACGGTGAAGGCATTGATACAGAGTGGAGGGAATGTTTCCATGACTTATAAATCTACCTTCAAGCTTGGAAAGGGCAAACTGAAGCATGCTTGCAAATATTTGGCATTTGCCAGCAAACTGTGATTGCTTACTCATTC
>VWZN01007172.1:157269-170539 GCA_013396955.1 Regulus satrapa | reverse complement strand
AGGGAGGAAAAGTAAATTTACCTGGATAGTTCTAACCCAAGGTTTCAAGAATAGCCCCAAAAAATATTTGGCAACCAGCTAGCAAAGGAATTGGAAGACTGGAAGAGACAAGAGGAGTTATTCTTCAATATGTTGATGACATTTTAGTTGCAGCTAGAACCAGAGATAACTGTATACAATTATAAAGTATATACATATATATATAATTTATATTTATATTTATACTCATATATTTACCATAAGTTTATTATACCTCTTGGGACTGAGTGGGTACAGAGTTTCTAAAGACAAGGCACAGTTTGCCAAAGAAGCAGTAGTTGATTTGGGCCCTGAGACCTTTCATGGACATTGACAGCTCAGCAAAGAATGGAAAGAAGCCATCTGTTGACTCCCAGAGCCCCATGTGAGAGAGATGCAAGCTTTCCTAGGAATGGTAGATTGGTGTCATTTGTGAATATCAAATTACGGACTGCTGGTAGAACCCCTATATGGAGAATTAAAAGGAGCCGAGAAAGGAATTGTCACATAGACTGAACATACTAGAGCAGCTTTTAAGAAGCTGAAACACTCTTTCATGTCAACACCAGCACAGGAACTACCAGACTTACTAAACCTTTTGAACTTCTTACATATGAAAGACTGAATGTGGCTTTGGCACAGTGCCTCAGGAACCAACAGAGGGCTGCGGCCTACTTTTCCAAACAGCTAGACAATGCTGTCCAAGGCTGGACAGGGTGCCTGAAGGCTGTGGCAGCCACTGTAATTTTGATCCAGGAAGCCTGAAAACTCACCCCTGGGCAACACATTGTAATGTATATACCCCATGCAGTAGCAGCTGTGCTCGAACAAAAGGGGAACATTGGCTGTCTGGCAACCGGATCCTTAAATACTAATCACTGTTGCTATAGCAAGAAGATGCTACCTTGAAAACAGCTTCTGTTCTTAATCCCCCCATGTTTCTGTCCCCCATCTTAATTATGGAGTATGGACTTAATAATGGAGCAAGACTTCTTACAATTGAAGAGGTCTATTCCAGCCAACCAGACCTGAAAGATATGTCCCCAGAAAACCCAGATTGGGAGCTCTTTACAGATGGAAGCAGCTTCATGAAAAATGCTGAAAGGCTGATAGGCTATGGCGTAGGTATACCTACCACCCAGGACAAGGTGATCAAGGCAAAGGCCCTGCCAGCAGATGTGGCATCACAGTAAGCTGATTTGAATACACTGAAGAGAGCCTTAGACGTGAGTGAAGGAAAGAAGGTAAATATATGGACTGACTCTAAATATGCATTTAGTGTTGTCCAAGCCCATAGAGACACCTGGAAGGAGAGAGGACTTCAGAATGCTCAAGGTAATCAAATCAAACATGCTGAACAAAGAGTTGTCCTCTTAGAGAGCATTTAAAAACCCACACAATCTATTATGTATTATAGAGGTCATCAAAGAGGGAAAGCAACTCTTAGAATTAGGAAATAGTTTTGCTGATAAAGCAGCAAGAGAAATTGCAGAAAAAGGTATTCTCACAGTAATTCCACAGAAATAGATTGATTTATCAGGGTTCACCCCAAAATATGATCAAGCAGACTACAAACTAATTAAGTTCCTTAAAGCTGAGATCACAGAAAGTGGATGGACTAGTACACCAGCAAATCAAGTTATAGTCCCACCCCTAATCCTTCAGGATCTAGCTCAGAGAGAACATGAAACCACACATATCAGGGTTGAAAATGTTTTGAAACACCTAAAGAAGGTAGTAATAGGAATGGGAAAAACTGATATTGTACAATCAGTAGTGAGCAAATATGAAATCTGCTGTATAAACAACCCTGAGACAAGGAAAAGAGTTGTGTTAGGAGTAACAAAGGCAGGAGATTTTCCTGGAGATTATTGGCAATTAGATTTTGTGGAGTTACCGTGCAAAGAGGGCTACTGGTGTTTGTTGACATCTTTAGTGAATGGCCAGAAGCTTTCCCCTATCACACTGACACAGCCAAGGAAGTGGTGAAAGTTTTGCTCAATCATATAATTCCAAGGTTTGGGGTTCCCCATGGGATGTCTTCAGATAGAGGACCAAACTTTGTTGTAACAGTGGTTAAGGAAGATAGCCAGCTCTAGAGAATTACTTGGGATCTGCATACACGTTATAAACTCCAAGTGAGCAGTAAAGTTGAATGTATGAATGGAACCCTTAAAACACAAATTAGCAAAATTTGTCAGGAAACATCCATAACCTGGGTTCAGGCCTTCCCTATAACTTTACTGAGAATTCTCATACAACCAAGGTGGAGGGGTAACATCCCGATGTCCCTATGAAATATTATATGACAGGTCATATTGGCATGATAGCAGATTCTACACATTCCAGGTGAAATTCATATGAAGGGGAAAATTGATTTACAGAGATATTTAATGGCTTTAGGTTCCACATTGCAGAAGCTCCAAAATTACATCCTGTTATCCAGACCCATAGGACTGGACACACCTGCACATCCATTCCAACCTAGAATCTGGGTCTATGTTAAGTGGTGGGACAGTGATGCTCTACCAGCCAGGTGGAGAGGACCAAGTCCTGCTGACTACCCTAACTGCTGTCAAAGTCACTGGCAAAGGACCCTGGATTCACTACTACAGAGTTAAGAAGGCATCTGCTCCTGAAACAACGGAAAAAACAAAGACTGATGCAAATGAAAACATATTTAAAATTAATCTTCCTCTTTGCCAAAAGATCTGTTAATACTAATAATTCATCTTTTCATAATAGTTGACTGTGCAAAACACTACTATTGTTAGATATTTACTGTTGTTAGATATCTACTACTGTTACATATTTACTGTTATTAAATACATATTATTAGTGTATTATATACACATTATTATTAGACAAGATAGAGGCCTTGTCAAGTCTCTAATGGGAGGGAATGATGCCTTAAGTTTTAGCTTCCATATTTTTCAGATTCTGTACTGCATTAGTATATAGCTCTGAACTTCATATAAAGTGTTAGCAAGTTCCCCTCATAGTTTTGTTAGATAAAATGATCCTTTTCCAGCCTGAGAACCAAGGACACGGTTGCAGCTTCAGGTCCAAAAAAGTATAAACAACAGCAAATTGAGGAGAGCAAACTCGGGCGATGGGAATTCATAACCTGAAGCTGTAATTGGACAATTAACACCAATATGTACACCAATATGTAAATGGACCAAAACTTATAAAAGCATGAAAACTCATGACCTGTTGTCCATCTTGAGTGGAGCCATGGCCAGGCTCTTGTACTGGCCAAGATGTGTCCTTTGAAGGCCTTTTAATAAATACCTACTTTATTCCTTTAACACTGTCTAGCCTCTTTTCTAGGTAACCTCTCAAGGCATCATAAAGAAAGAAAAGTGAAAGACAATGCTATGAATAAGCTGATCAATATTTAATGGCATGTTGTTTGGCCTAGTGGATGAATCTCTTCTTTTAGATCACAACAGAAAAATCTAATTCCTATCTTATTTTTTGGAATACACAGCAGTGATCAGTGTGCACAGGCAATGCAGCAGGAACATATCTTGAATGTCACACCACATGGACATACAGAAGGCTGTGACTTTGTCCTACAGAAATTCCTGGGAGAGAAGTGGGTCAAAACCTAGCAGTAGTCCTTTGCATGAAGAGCCCATTGTGAACCAGACACCTACTTTAGATGACATCTTACAGCACTGCAGATTGCAAGCTGTTCTCAAACCACTGATGAAAAATGGAAGCATGCTTTTCTGTATAGTTTGGAACAGTTTCTTCATATATAAACAGCTATCCTTACTTTCTGAGGTGGTCTTCAAATGGAAAAAGCGACATTTAAACAAATTTACAGATATTAATTTTTGCTTGTCTACAAACACTTGACAAGCTCCCAATGTATGAAAAAAAATCTACTGAAAAACTTCTATTTGAACTGATTTAATGTCATGTGACAATTCCCCTTGGTACTTTGGAATAAAATTTTAACTCCTATGTGGCAGACTTGTATTGTACTAAACAATGTAATATACTAAAACAATTATATTTAGGAAGCGAAAAAGCTAAAAAATGTTTCTGTATATTATAAATACACTACAACACAGGTATGAAAAATATTCTATACAAATATCAAGACATATCCAACTAGAGAAATAATATATTTTAACAAAAATTGCATTGGTATTAATACCTCCTCTTGCCTGCTCTGATCACAAGGCCATAGCCATCTCTGCCTTACCTGAGAATAAGCAATGCTTATTCTCATGCTTAGAGAACTAGTGACATATCAGACTTTATGAACTATGTGTAACACATTAGGTGAATAGTGAATATACCCCAGGTTAGCACTACAGAGATGGATAACTCATACTGAGTGCCACACTCAGGGAATTCCTGAAGTGACCTCTCTGACTTCTGATTTCATCCAAGACTAGCATAAATAACAAGGCTTTGCCCTTCTCCTCTATGACTTACAGCTAAGAGAAATATATGTCACTCGTCATCCAGAAAAGCACTTTAAGAGGAAAGTCTAAAATGCCTTAGAGCTTAGAGAGAAAAAAAGTCCAGATAGCTGAATACTGTAAATATTGTTCTAACTACTTTCAAAAGTCACTTCCTTTTTTAGCAAAGGCTAAGTGTCTGACAATTATTGCTTTTAAAACTATCTGAAACATGTTCTAACATGAAATATGAAAATCAAAAGGTAGATCAAGGAAATCAAACCTGTAGCCAAAGACATGAATCGGGACCAGAGTTTTCAGAACTCTCCACAAGTTCTGGAATTTTTCTTGTGGTTTTTTTTCATTGCTTCTTGCATTCAAATAACACAAACTTCCTGCTCAGACTAAAAGTCAGAGCTAATGGCAAATCCCCTATCTGAGTGGGTTCAGGAACCATCTCCAGTTCTCAGTGTCTCCTGGCAGCAGCAGCTTTCTGTGTGTCTGATTGTAGCATGGTTCTTCTCGCTTTGACATAGGTCATTAGGCCAAGTCTTCTGTTGGAACTATCACTGAAATGGCAGACTCCAAGAATTATGCTATTGCCAAATTCAGATCAGGGGAGTGAAAAAAGACATTTTCATATGTCTTAAAAAGCAGATTTTCAACTCCTTGTTCAAATACAAATTCTCATTATGGTTGGGATCCTGCTGCCTGATTGTGTCAAGACAGAATGAAATGACAGGATTGCAGCTTAAATTCATTTCCCTGCACTCAATATTTCTTCTGAATAACCCTGAAATAATAACACTTTGTACGCATATTCCACATTTTGTCTGAGGAATTCAAAATGGTATTATAAACATCCAGGGACACATCCTGCTCTCTCTGCAGTAGTTAGAGAGCCTCCCTAGCTGAACATCTTCTAATGTGCACAGTAAAGAGGCACTAATCTGTGGAGTGAGGCACTCAGTGTGACCCTGCACAATGAGGTGGAAAACAGAAATCCATGTCAATAAAACAGAAGCTGTGGGAGTTCATGCAATTTTGGATCTGTGGAATAAGCTGCCAATCTCTTTTACTGAAAATTGTTTGCCCACCCACCCCTCCTTCTGGGCTTGCCTATGGGCACCCAGGACTCCAGCTCTTCTTCCCATGCTCTAACTTGGCCAAACACAAAGAAGTTTGGTCATTAATTACCTCAGGCGAGAGGTTGTGCTAACAAAGCCCCAAGAGTGGTGGGGCAGACCTGGCTGACATCCACTCAGTCTTGACAGCAAGCACAGCAAGCCTCCTCATGCAGGCTGATACTTGTTCTCAGCATGCAAAATAGATTGCACTATCTAAGTGCTACGTAGAAATGACACCTTCAATATGGAGATTTAAAAAATCCAGAACCATGATATTAAAAAANAAAAAAAAAAAAAAAAAAAAAAACAAAAAACAAAAAACAAAAAACAAAAAAAAAAAAACAAAAAAAAAAAAAAAACAAAAAAAACAAACAAACCCAAAAAAACCCAAAACAACAGTCCTGACAATGACAGACCTAAGCCTAAACTTCAATGTATGAATACTGCTCTGAAAGTGGATATTTTCTAAAGATCACCACAGTCAATGACTCATAACCACCTGAACTCCAGGAGCATTTTGATATCCTTTTGGAGACCTACAGAAGCATCTCCCTTCTGAATAGATATTGGTTTCTGCACCATTACATGTGATTTCTAAGTAGTAAGGTGGGAACCCCAGGTAGATTTACAAGATTTCCTTGTGTGTGTCAGTAGAGAAAGAATTCATTTGTGTAGTCTGCACAACTCCTGGTCAGCTAACCTAATGCTTAGTGCTGCATAAAAGTTGTGCTCCTAATTGCCTTCTCGTTTCAGCTAATTCTTTGCTGCATGAGCTAAGCAGGTGTGGAGCCAATTTTCACAACTTCAAGGGTTTTACATGGATTTCCATGCTTTAGAGATACAAACTATCCTTTAATTGAATTTAACATTTAAATGTGCTCATAAATGTGGAAAGAATACAACCTCCCCACTAAGAAGCAGGAACAGATACTGATCTGTAAGTTAGAAACCCTCTTATAGTTTAGTAATAATACCTATAATTTTGATTTTTTTTTTTAATGGAAATTTTTTTTTGTTCGGTTGATTTGCTTTTGGTTTTTTGTTGTTTTTTTGTTACAGAGATTTTGAATAGTAACTATTTATGTGGCTTTGAAATATATAAATATGGAACTTGTGTTCGATACTTGTACTAAATAACATGCAGATTTCAGAAGATGCCATTTGGGTTTTATGACAGTTACTGTATAATGGGACCAGGGTGGTCAGACAAAATTAGAGTGATAATTACATATTGAATACGTACATGGTCCTACTGTTACTTAAAAATAACATTAAAATAAGGTGGGTCCTAGCATTCAGTGCTGCTGTATGGAGTTTGCAATACATCCCAGAACTTAATCCAAAGGAGAGATAACGAGGATGTGGACATGCACACACAAGCACACACAAACAGAGATAATATGAATATATAAATCACAGTTGATATAATTTCATTTTTCTTCCCATTGTTTTTTCACATCATTATTCTGTTAGGGAAAATAATAGTGAAACAAACTAAAAGCAAAAATTCTACAGAGGCTCTCATAAATTTTCACATCAGCACAAAAATATTATTATAAAGTAAAGAAAGAGAGGTAGGGGAATAAGGGGGAAACTAATGGGACTTGTAAGCACTAAATGTATAAAAAATCTAGTTTACATGATGCATTAAAGTCAGCCTGAATTATTAAGAGAAACTCCCTTTGTGTCCCTAGGTGCTTTACAATGTCTGTGTAGTCCATATCAAAAGTTTTAGATGCTTTGTGGTAGAATCACAGCCGTTGATGAAGCACAAATTTAAGACGACAGGTAAAAGAGGTCTATGTGACTAGGGATTGATAATGGTCCACTGGGCTGTCCATCTTCATGCTACTAGCTCAGATCCAACCCAGTTAAAATAACAGAAATTGGTGAGGTCTGAGAGCTGTTCAGTGGCCCATGTGAAATGAATGCAACTATTTGGACCGGCACCCTGTGGGCTAGCGGTCAAATCACAACCCTTCCTCTGCCTATTTTTCAGGGTGACTCTTTAGACTTTGACAAAGAGAGGAAAAAGAAAAAGCCCTCAGCATCTACCTTCTCTGCAAGCAGTAAATACCATAAGCTTAAGGGCATTTACATTTATTACAGAACAGCAATTTCTATTGCAGTAGCACTGGTGGACCTTGCCTGCTATCAGTATGAGCTATGAGCACAGGAAAAGATACGTCTCCCTCTTCAAAAAGACAGGTATTATACTCATGAGAAACGACAAAAGAACAAATCAACTCTATGGATTGTATTTATCCCTAATTGCAGTTCTTTGCACCAGCCATGCTACACTGAAGGAAGGCTTTCAGCACCCCACTCTTCCAAGCTCTACAGTTTCAATAGACTACGCTCACAATACGTGCATCAGCTAGTGATTTCGAAAGCATATTCATACAGACAGCAAATTTGCTGACAACCAGATTTAAAAAAATAATATATATAAATTCTGCTACAGCTTTGAAATATTTTCTCAAGACTATTTAAAGCCTTGAAAGTAGTCCTTACTAACAGAAAGCTTAACTTCTGTCTCTATTACGAGTGCAACAGAATTTTGGCTCCGTTGCTTTGCAGTACCATACCAGACAATCTGGAGATCAGTACAACCACATCTGATCACCTTTACTCTAAAACAGACAAAAACCTCAATGCCAGATGAGGGAACAACATGCAAATCAGAGGAAGACATAGAGAATATTTATAAGGAAAAAAGCCTACTAAAGGTCACATACAGTGACAGTACAGCTAAAAGAGACAGTACCTTAAAACATCTCTGATGAAAATGGGCTTTTAAAACTTTAAACAAAATAAATGTCCGTTTATTTAACATTCTTGGTTTGCTTTGTAAAAGTTTTGTGATTTGATTCATACTGCCCTTCTTATTACCCAAATGATTTGGGAAATTTTTAAGAAAAAAATAAAATCAAATACTTCAAAATTATGTTAGGGGAATTTAACTCTTTAGTCTCATTGTGTTCTCATCTCAGTTCTCAGATGTTTTTTGAAATTAAAGCTTTTCAAAATGAAAACAGGTTGGAGACTGAATTCATGGCCCTCCTCTTTACTCTTCCTCCCTCTTGTCTTTCTGATAGCCAACTGTCTGTCCCAGGGATCACACATATTCCTAGACCATGAAACAATTAAATTTGTATGTTTCAGCACCTACATGGACTTCTTAGTTTGAAAAAAATTTGCATTTTCTGCTACATTACTGTCATAAATGTTGATTTAGGTAAGAATATTTTTTAGCCCCAGAAGCATATTTAATCTCATGATTAAGAGCAAGCACACCAGGTGAAGAGTACAAAAATTTTCAGGATTGTTTGCCTTATGGGGAGAGCAAATTTTTGGTGTGGATTTAATATGACAATATGAATCCAAATTGAAAGCATTGATTTACTAATCTTCAAAAATAAAGAAAAAACCCAAAGCAGGGGATCCATCCTTATTTCCCCCCTGTTGTGCAACTATGTACAGCAACACCAAGCTAAATTCAGAGATAACAGAAATGATGGACAAACAATATAGCAGTTACACACATTAGTACATGCTGAGAGCAGCAGAAAGACAAGGATGGAGTCAGAAAATAAAACCTGGCAGTGGAATTTAAGACTTGCGAAGCTGAGATGAGTTTTCCTACCGCAACTTTTCCACCTATTATGCCAATCTCTTACAGAAACTGCCCCATATTCAAACACACATACACAACACACAGTTTACCCATTCATATATACTATTTGCCTATATAAATTATTTTTATCATTATTTTGCTAAAGATTTCTATCTGAAAATTGCATGGGAAATTGCACCAGGTCCTTAGAAGATATTTTGAAATATATGGTGTAGATATTCCCTAACAGAACTTCAACAGATCTACTGGTACAAGATTAAGAAGCACAGCTCAGATGTGTTACAAAGAAAGGAATCTGAGACATTTGTACACAGTCTTGATAGCCGAATTTGAAGAGGTCTGAATGAAAAGTAACATCTGTATTAGTGGCCTCACAGAGAAGATGGGGATTAAGAAAACAAGCAGTAATGAGGGACTAAGAGGGAAGCCCTTTTTTTTTTTTTTTTGTAACACCTGTCTTGAGCTGTTATTATAATATCTGGAGTATGGATATAAATCTGGGTCAGCAGCACAGACATGTCAACTGCATTTATTTGTGGGTAAGACTGTAGAAGTGATGTGTAAAAGGAGAGAAGAGATGGATCAAAACAACAAATCCTTAGGATTTTGGCAGAAGTCAGATCAGGAACTTCAAAGGATGAATGAATGGATTAGGGAGAAAACAAGACAAGAATGGAGCCAAAGATACAAACCATGATAATATCTAAAGAGATCAAAACTGACAGTGTGAGAGGAGAAGGAAGAAATGACTGAGAGAATCATTAGGTAGTTTAGTGAGAGTAGTTTCAGCTAACAAGAAAGTCAGAAGCCAGTCTGAAGGAGTGTACAATGGCACTGGAAATCACCTGCTTTGAACAAAACAATATGAATGCACGAAGACCAAAAGTGATCATGGAGCAATGGAAAGTGACAGACAGGTAAATAGAGTCAGGATTGCTGATTGGGAATGTTAATAAAGACTTATATTCTCCTCAATTATGAATGGAAGGAGCTAGAGAGATATGGTCAAGAGAAAACCAGGAGAAAATGAGAGCAAGTGTAAGAGAGGTAAGGAAATAGTGTAAAAAGGGATGACTGTGGAAAAATGACAAGTTAGAGATGACTAGATGAGAAGCATTTACATTCGCATCAAAATACCAAAAGAACAGTATGATATCTAGCTAGCTGTACAAAAAAAAAAAACAAACAAAAAAAGAAAAACAACACCCCAAAACACACACAATGAAGATGGAACAAGGTATACATAATGATGGAGTCTGTGGAATTTGGAACCTCCATCCTTAGAGACACTGAAAGCAGTATGAAGCTCTAAGCAATCTGATCTACCTTTGAAGCTGGCTCTGCTTTGATAAAAAGGCTGGATTAGATGACCTTCAGAGATCTGTTCCAAACTGAGTGATTCTGTTTAAGCAGGACAGAAGATGGGTAGATAGACTGAAGAGATGGAATAATTATTTCACACTTTCTGTGTGAAGAAATCATCAGGTTTTTCATGTAGTTTGATGTACAATATGGGCCCTTAAAAGGTACTTTCACATCCAGAAGTGCAGTAAGTATCTAGTGCTGTTTCCAGCAGTGTATATATATAAGCCTCAGCAATGGAGGTGAAATTGTCTATACAAGCAGTTTAGCAGTCTGGCCCTTTATAAAATCCTAGTCAGAACTACATATGTCTTAATGAATGTCAGTCACCTTTGAAATCTGACTTCAAGGTATCAAGATATCTGGATCCAAACTGGAAACTAAAGGAAACTGATGGAAAAATTAGACCTAAATAACAATTTAATATATATATTTCCTTTAAAATCATCCTCCCTATTCATGCTTCAATGGACAATAATTAGTGAGAAGTATAAAGAGGTTGTAATCCCTTTATCATATTTGAAAGCAATATATATTTGGAAACCTCAGCTCTTTCAAGTATAAGAGAATTTTTTTTGTTGTTGTTGTTGTTGTTTTTGTTTTTAATGAAGATGAAACATTCTTAAGTCAACGACCACACCCACATTTCACTGTCTTTTGCCACTCTGGAAAGACTAAATAATCTAAGAATATGGCATCTATACCAATCTTTCAACAAGATTAGATTCACTCTTTGACATAAGAGACATGTACAATGGGCCATGTGAGTAGATTGAAATCCCAGACTCCACAAGGATTTCGGAAGTTTATGAGAAAGGAAGCATGACAGCAGTGCAAGGAGTGTGCTCTAACAGAATTTTCGATTTTCCAGGTTATGTAACACTGCGCTTCTTCAAGGAAAGAACAGATGCAGGAGAAGACCTCCATTTCTGAGGACACTTTTGCTGTAAATTATATCTTACATATGTGTGCTGCCAACCAAAATACATGTTCTAAAGTTTCAATGTCAAATAGCTAATAGTATAAATCTGAGGCCAGATTCCTGACTCAGCAGAAGAAGAGAGTAAGGATGATAACTTCAGTGTAAAATCTTTCACAGTAGCATTCATTCAGTCAAGAGTAATTATGGGGCTGCTCTAATCTTTTCCAGATGCTCACAGCTGTCACAGGATTATTGTTCCTTGGTCATACAAGGATTATATTCCCTAACAATTATTAAATGTAGGAGAAATGGTGATTTGAAGTATATCTGGTTGGAATATCATCTGCTCTTTTGGTGAACTGAAGATTCAAGTTCTTTCAAATTAAATATTAAAAAAAAAAACCCAAAAAACAAAAACCTACCATTTCTAATCTCTAGGAATCACTGGTAGAGTCTTACTGTTGCTGAAAACTTGCAAGTTTTCAGCAAGTTTTACTGCTGAATATTCAAAAATATATATTTCTCAGAGGTGTCCTGTAAAATAAAAAGATCTCTAAGTAATAACAACATCATGAAAACTAAGTGGCACATGATCTAAATCAAATTGGCAAGCATGGGTGTAGTAAATGCTGTCTTCCACACTCCATATCAACACAATCAAAGCTGCCTTTTTAGGTAAAAAAAGGGCCTATTTTCTGTTGTTAGCATCTCTTGCCTTTAACAACTCAAGAATTGGCATGTGACTCCAGTTGAACAGGGAACTTCTCACCAAACCATGCTAAATAAAGAATATTTGCTTTTTAAAGGTTTACCTAAGTACATTGAATCATTAAGGTTAAAAAAAGACCTTTAAAATCATCAAGTCCAACATTAGCCCAGTATTGCTGAGTCCACCCCTAAATCATATCCCTAAATCCCTCATCTACACATCATTATAGTACCTCCAGGGATGGTGACTCAACCACTTCCCTTGGCAGTCAGCTAAGGGAAAGAAGAAAGGCAGGTAATGCTTGAAAAATACTTTCATTTGAACACAAGCCTACTGACTGAGGCTAATACTCAATTTTTATCAATACCTACTTAATTTTACTTTCCCAAATTTTAGCTTGTGTACTTATGATCAAGTACTTATTATGCAACATAGGTAACAAAACAGATAATAATGTTACACATCATTGTGGAATATAAACTCAGTTATGATGGACCTCAAGCATCCCAAAACTTCTTTGAGAGCTGGAAACAGATTTCTGTCTTTTACTTTTCAGGAAATGAAAGGAAAGAGCTTTCAGATCTTAGATATCCTTGGCACTGATAAACACAGTAGTCACTAAGGGACTACTCACATAAGTAAGGTTGTCGAATCAGGCTCATTGTTCTTCATTTTAAAAAATCACTTTCCAGATTCAGACCCAATAAGCAGAAAATTTGACCTGTTTTTAATAAAATTGGAAAATTTTCAACTCAAACATGTTTTTCAGGATAAAAAAAAGATTCTGTAAAGGAATATTCCCATTTAATATTGTTCCATGTGTAAAATTCTACCTTTAACACTCAGATTTTTACTAAGCCAGTTGGAGGACAGCATTTACCAGCTCCTAGAAAATTCATTACTTTTCTACATTGATCATATTCCTGATCCATGCCTACATTTTAAGCCATGATTTTGGCAAGAAACACAGCCTGCTTGACACTTTGTCCCATTGTCCTCTACTGCATATGAAGTAGACTGATTTTGCCTGTTTCCAGTCCACTTAGTTTACAGAAAACAGTTTAGTCTTGGTTG
>VWZN01007172.1:133088-157133 GCA_013396955.1 Regulus satrapa | reverse complement strand
GCAACATAGGTAACAAAACAGATAATAATGTTACACATCATTGTGGAATATAAACTCAGTTATGATGGACCTCAAGCATCCCAAAACTTCTTTGAGAGCTGGAAACAGATTTCTGTCTTTTACTTTTCAGGAAATAAAAGGAAAGAGCTTTCAGATCTTAGATATCCTTGGCACTGATAAACACAGTAGTCACTAAGGGACTACTCACATAAGTAAGGTTGTCGAATCAGGCTCATTGTTCTTAATTTTAAAAAATCACTTTCCAGATTCAGACCAAAGAAGCAGAAAATTTGACCTGTTTTTAATAAAATTGGAAAATTTTGAACTCAAACATGTTTGTCAGGATAAAAAAAGATTCTGTAAAGGAATATTCCCATTTAATATTGTTCCATGTGTAAAATTCTACCTTTAACACTCAGATTTTTACTAAGCCAGTTGGAGGACAGCATTTACCAGCTCCTAGAAAATTCATTACTTTTCTACATTGATCATATTCCTGATCCATGCCTACATTTTAAGCCATGATTTTGGCAAGAAACACAGCCAGCTTGACACTTTGTCCCATTGTCCTCTACTGCATATGAAGTAGACTGATTTTGCCTGTTTCCAGTCCACTTAGTTTACAGAAAACAGTTTAGTCTTGGTTGCTATTTTTCTGAATACTCATTTTCTTGACTGCCAGATCAGAGCAGCAGGGAGCTACAAAATTCCAACTTTCTGAAGAAAGAAGGGATTAATGCTGCTTTTCCTTGCTTTCCAGTGTGATCTAGCATGGATAGGCTTTTAGCTCTACAAAATTGTTCTGAGATACCTCTACAAAATTCTGAGCTACTGACCATGCCCTGTTAGTCAATATTTAAAATCAGTGTGAACTGGGAACTGCTTGAGGTGCTTAAAGCTGAGTGAGGTGGTGCTGGCTGTCAAGGCTGTAACTGATCTGGTCTCTACACATTTTTCATTTTAACCCTTCATAGGAAAATCAGTGAATTTTGACAGCACATAAACCTATCTACATCATTATCCTTTCTGTAAGCTGGAGACTGGCCAAGCTTTTTTTATGCAGGTCTTGCAGCAAGAAAATAAACCCAACTCACTTCCACAGAGGTTCAATTCTGCCATTTGAGCAATTCCTTCCCAGAAGACAGAGAGGTCCTCTTGTAGTAGAATTAACTTGGCAATAACTTTAAAACATCTTAGCATAGACAGCTATGGAATATGTCCCTAAATACACGCACCTTGAGCAACAAAGCAGTAAGGACAAGTAATATCAATGGAGCTTGCATTTGCCTTGGGCTACCCCAACTATGAAGACAAACAGGACGCGGTAAAGCATAATGAGTACAGACATGGTCAGTGCCAAGCTGCTTTTCTCCGTTACAACCAAGCTCTTCCTGTCTCCACAAATAATTCCTCTTGAGTTAAGAACATGCCATTCAGATCAAAGCACTATTTCACACAACTAAGAGACTCCTGCTGTGAAAACAGATGTGCATTTTTTCTTCTCCATAGACTAGATATATATTTGACTAAATCTGACTGTCACTTCATTTGATTTGTCATTGGTGCATGCAATGTCAGTGCCTCACCACCTTCATGAAGCCCAGAAGACCCTTTACACTGACTTGGGGCAGACAGTTCAAAGAGAGAAGCTACTGTGTGCAATGCGCAAATTCAAAGTATATGGGAAAAACAGAGGGAATTCTGGAGGAAGAGGAGCAATGTTGAAATATGGGCAGCAGTGGGATGCTATGAGGAAGGTAATAAAAACCATGAAAGCATGATCATTATTAAGGGGAGGGGAAGATAATAGAAAAATGAGGAGAACTACGCAAACAAAGATTTGGAAAAATTCAGTTGTTTTATGTTTAAAACTTCCCAACCCATCAATGACAGTGCTCATATGAAACAAACCATCAGCATTACATTACTCATACAGCCATAATACTACATTAGGTTAAGTATAATTCATTTTTTCCTGCCTTCTATGGTATATGGTGAAGCAACTATATACTATCTCTGAGAAAGTGCTATTCCTATTTTATTGATAAGGAACTGTGTCACAGAAAGTCAAGAGCAGACCAATGTGAGCAAGGCAGGGAACTGAGAACAAATCTCCCATAATTATTCTAATGAATCTAACCATCATTATCATCTTGCCCCAAATCCAACATCCTTGCCCTCATTTAAAATATTTCCCACTGACTATGTTATGAAGGCTGTTCTGTCACCTATTTTTCCACAATCTTTTATTGATCATGTGCTCATCCAAGTTTCTTGCCAGGAAAAGAATAAGGCTTCAAGATGACAAAGCAAAGTGCAATAGAGTAAAAGAGGCAGAAACTGGAAGAAGCAGAGGGCAGTCTTGTGAGGCTTCCAAAATAGTGTGCATTTTGAAAGCATGGAAATTAAACACAATGCCAAGTACAATACAATTAAACAATGTCAAGTAATTTTTTTCCAGTGCAACCTTGTTTCCTTTTACATGGGCTACCACTTTTCACGTAAAGATATTAGCTCAGTCCTTCTTGGAGCTAATTAAAAATTCTAAAGATACTTCAGAAGTTATGCAAAGCTTTACAACTTATGAAGGACAGAGAAAAATGCACTGTTGTGTGATACTTTAAATTTAAGTTCAAATAATGAGTAGGCCTTCTTCAGCTATAGAGTGATTCAAGAGTATGCAGCCTATGTTAAGCAAGATGACACTAGATAAACCAGTGATCCCTTCTACATTCAAAAATTACACAAATGTGTAGTAAGTAAGCTGAAGAGTACCAGGCACTATACAATTCCCACAAATAAATATTGCAGCATTTTTCTGCATAAGCTCTGTCCAAGTTGTTACATTACATTAACATTCTGCTGAAGAGATTAACCTGCCCAGTTGTTACTGGGATGTGGAGAGGGGCATCTGCAACTAAAATAATTGTTAGGTTTAATTTCAGGGCTGAATTATGGAGTTGCACCTATGCAACGTCCCAAAAGTCTGTTTTCACCTAGCAGAAACTATCTGGATTCAAGACTTGATCAGATAAAGTATGGACAGCAATGGAGGAAAAAAAAAGCAGAAATGCCTAAAGAGAAGCAGACATGATATGTACCCAGCAGGACTACAAAAACTTGCCTGGACGAGGATCAGGTCTTGACTATCAGTCCTGGGTACATTGCTTCTGTCACCTATATTTAGATTTAAGTCCAAACTTTCAACAAAGAAATTAAGCTCAAGCAATGTTGTCTTAGAGTGAGCAGAGATCAGCTCTCAAATTTGCAATGATATTTACAAATATCAAAAGAGTTCTATCACTTCCTTACTGCCCAAAGGAAAATGAAGCAGCAGACAGGAAAAACAGGGGAAGAGCCAACATTTCATAGCAGTATTTGGAACAGGAATGCAAAGAAACCAATGATGAATGGTTGGTGAAAGCACAGCTTGACAATGGAGTCCTGGCTGGCGAGGCAGTGGGAATAAGAAAGATGCACACAAGCCGGGGATCCAGCCCTGCAGGAATGAGGGATGAAGAGACAGACAACTAACTGTAGAAAGGTACTGAAGATAGGAGATAAAGAACAAGTACTTAGACTGTGCTTATGGTAAAAAAAGAACATGGGACAAGAAGGCGGTGGGGCAGTGAGAAATTGAACTGTTCTCCTTAGGACACAGAACTGGGTTATACTCAGAGTTTAACAAATAGTGAACAGGGGTAGAAAAGGTCACTGAGAACTGAGTAGAGAATCAATAATGACTAAAACCCCCTTTTGGGTCTTCTGGATCCAAATTTCAGTCTCTCATGATTTCTGTGCTATCAGAAATATCTATGCAGTCTGATGGTAGTGAAAATAGGTACCTTGCATGTTAGTCCTTCAGCAGGAGTTTTTGTAAAATATTATTCCATGCAACTTGTTTAATAGAAAAATGGTACAACATTGTATGAGGGATTTTAATATTCCAAGCATCTCACAATTCAGATGGGTTGAGACATTCTCAGAAGTTTCTATTTAAAAATGGTGTGTATTCATTATCTTTCCCTCTGTCTCTATTTCCGTCTCTCTTTCTCACACAGACACATTTTCATAAAACTTTTTTAACACGACAAAATCCAGAGCAAAGGTGCATAAAGTTCCAGGTTGCCTATATAACCAAATTTTTCCTCATCTGATGAATGAGCATGGAGACCAGTGGTATGACTCATATCTATTTTTAGCAGAACACACCTGGCTCATACAGTGCACAAGATGGCCTTGCTGCAAGGATGAATCAAACTGTGTACTGTAGATGGTTCACTTGGTAAAGAATTTTGAAGAAATGCACTAAAAAATGGGAAACCATTACAAGAAGAACAAGAATAGTTATAGTAATCAGATGTCAGTCTAGAAAGCAGGTTTCTGTCTTTCCTTGACATAAAGTTTCCATTATAATAACTCAAGCCAGCTTTTTCACATGTGGTCACTGAAAGTATATTCTTCATTTTCCATGTGATTCACTGAGATGAGGCATGTGAATTTACAGAAGAGACGAATGCTCAGAGACATACATTCTACATAGCTGGAGACAGGTAGACCTGAGCTGAAAAAGTTTCATGTGACAGTTATAAGCCAAGGCTTTGGACCTCAGAAGCTCAGAATGGTCCTGTAGATTAGTGGCAGTTTCTGAACACAGTATTCTGGGCCATGGTTCCCCAGCCATGAAGTGGAAAGCATAATGTTTGCCAATCTCAGAGGCCTGCAGTAATGCTAATTTAATGTCTGCTCATCACTTCAGCACTATCCTGATCCTAGAAAAATCCCAAAAGAAAATTAATAATAATTAATAACTATTTATCCAGAGCAAGACTTAAATATTCTATAGTAAACAAGGTGTAGGGCACAGATAACATCATGAAACCAAAATATGGAACAGCTGCTCAATAAGTGACTATCATATATTCTGTGAACTGAATGAGGGAAAGATTTTGTAAGAAAAAACAATATGTGATCATGAAATTAAAGAAGACTTCACAATGCATAGGCACGGGGGAGATTAGATTTACGTGCCTTAACAAAGTTAATTCTGGCATGTATTAGCTTTAGAGTGTTTAGACTCTTTAATGTAGAGAAAGAGCCTCATGAAATATGAATTTCATATTTCAGTATATGAAATAACTGAATATACAACTAAGATCTGATTAAAGTACATATATTAGCCATATGTATTTTATTCATCCAGTTCAAAACAGAATTTACTTTTGACTAGTGGAAATGCAATGCTGGAATGAGTTATAACAACTGGAATATAGGAATGACTAATTACTGATTATTCCTATTTTCTACAGAAAGTTTAGACTTCAGACATAAACTTCCTTTAGCATCATAAATAGCAAAAGAAGCAGGTTAGAGACCATCTTCTATGTAATATGCTACAGCAGAGAAGTTCCTGCAGCCAACCACTGTCCCTTAAAGTAATTAAAGTACATGAATTAAAGACAAAATTTATGAATGATTCTCACAAGCAAAGAGTACATTCAACTTCCATTAACTTCAAGACATGTAGAGCTAACACATGGCTCTTTTTACCAGTCCTGGTCAAACATATACAAGTGTAAGCCAAATCAAATCTTAGCCTCCATTTTTCATATGGATGTGACTTTCTCTTTGTGAAAACCACAGGCTCCTTGTGTTCATATGGCTATATATATATCTGCTAAATTAAGTGGCTTTTATTTGAAATAGTCTATCCTTGAAGAATACCATACTCTTACACCAGCATATTTCATCAGAGATCATATTTTGTAGAAGTTCATTCTTTACTTTCTCTTCCACTCAAAGATATGAGCCATCAAATTTGTAATACATGGCTACTGATTGAAGGTAGAACCTCAGTTTTAAAAGATGCTTCCTGGTTTTGTTTCTGTGTGCAATGCCTGGATTGTCAGGGCTAAGTTTTGTGTCTTGCTGATGAACAGGCAGAACATATAGAAGATTTCATTTCTCTAATCTCTTACATAAAGAAGTCAGAGCTAGCTCACTGGGTACTTCAGAACATACTGTATACACATGTTCATTAACCATTCAATATACCTTACCTCTTCAATTTTAGATTCCTTAGCTCCGCATTCATAAACAAATTTTAAGATAAAGTGCTTGTCATCATCAAAATAGTTTTTCACCCAGAAAATTTTAGCACATGGGCACTTCTTTGGGTGTCTACAAACCACAGCAATTATCATTCCACGTCAGAATTGTCAAACTACAGCGATCACAATTTCTCTGTCTCAGTTGTAGACCTCATTGCTCCCTAAAGAGGGGAAGAAGGGGGCAGGAACCACAATCTCTTCTCTGGTGACCAGTGACGGGACCTGAGAAAATGGTTTGGAGCTGTGCCAGGGGAGGTTTAGGTTAGATATTTGCAAAAAGTTCTGGAACACTGGGACAGGAATTTTAACAGGCTCCCCAGAGAAGAAGTCACAGCAACAAGACTGAGAGAGTTCAAGAATTTGGACAGTACTCTCAGGCACATGGTGTGACTCTTGGGATGGCCCTGTGCAGGCCCAGGAATTGGATTTCAATGATCCTTGGGGGTCACTATCAAACCAGAATACTCTGATTCAATGTAATTACTATCCCTTATCTTTCAGAAACTTTCAGATATCTTACACAATATATAATCAGCAGTAGATATGAAAAGGTCTACAGCACCAGAAGGATTTAAAAATATAATATTTAAAATGCAAATAAAATTTCTCAGCTGCTTTTTAAAATCTTTTTCACTCCTGACTCCATATCAATATCAGATATATATTTTATTTCATGGATCTTATTCTACATACCAAACATATAGTACCAATTATTTCAACATTTCTCACGATTTCACGGTGCATTTTGCAAGTTCAAGTTCACTCAGCACAGTCTTAGTATTGCTGTCTTTAAAGTTAAATGCAACTGTTTAGCATGTACATTTGGAACTTACTTGATCTATAGCAAATAGTTTTCAGGTTGATCAAACAAACAGTTCCAAAGCTATGAGTCTACTTTTATCTTCAAGAGTAAGGTCAGAGAATCATAGGAAGAGTTGGCTTGGGAGGGATCTTAAAGATAATTTCATTCCAAAACCCCTCCCACAGGTAGAGTTTCTACCCATTAGACCAGGTTAATCAGAGCCTCATCCAACTTGGCCTTGGGTGTCTCCAGGGATGGGGCATCCACAGCTTCTCTGAGCAATTTGTTCAGTGATATCATGATTTTACATAAAGTAACTTTACAACACCTGCACCTGAGTATAAAGTAGTTTCAGAACATTTGAACTTACAAAGTCGTTTTTATTTTTGTTTATGCATTTGAAATTACCATGAGGACAGCTAAATACTATGACTCTCAAAGAAAGGGGAAATAAGGAAGTTATTGAGTCATTTGCATGTGATTCATCTTAAGTTCATGTTTTTATCTGTGGAATACTTTGTGGCTCTGCTCCCACTTTCCTTTAGAAACATTCCATTTATTTAAGTAGCAAAACAGATTTTGCCCAAAATGCCTCACTACCTTAACACAGCTAATCTGTTGCAAGGCAGAAATTAGATCATTGGTCTTCTAACTTCAAGTTTCTTGCTTAATCTCAGACAGTTCTATGCACTTTATTTCTGAAGCCTGAGGGGTTTTTTGCTTTTATTTACTGAAGTACATTTGAGATTATTTTGGGCATCTTTACACTGGGTCATGAAACAGCATGTTTTGGCACCTGCTAGCCTCACTAGCAATCTGCTTACTCCAGGCTGTCATCCTTGTGTTACTCCTGGGTATGCATCTGACAAAAGTCTTGCAGGTTTGCTTGGATCTGGAGTTTTGCAAACAATGGGAGAAGAGCAGCATGTGAAAAAGCTTCATTGGTGTTTAGGTGAGTCTTTATTTGTTGATTTTTGTGCTTTAAATCTATAATAAATAATGTTGTTCATTCCTGTATATTTCATTTTATTGATTATGGTTGATACAACCAAACATAAACCAAAATGAAGAGAAGATCCTTTTTACAAAACTCATTTATTAGCACTTGAAAATATTCACTGTTAAGACTTTCAAGTATATTTACACTAACTACCTCATCTACTGGGGCATTTAGTGAAACTCTGACACTAACAGTAATGATTATTATGAAGGACTGATTTAAATTAGTCTACTACTAAATTAAATGCATATCTTATTTTCCTCCTTGAAGAGCTTTCCAAGTTAGAAAAAAGTATCTGGTGCTGAAATAGTTCATAAGGACTAACCAAAACCATGGTGAAACCATGTACATACAGATTATTAGCAGAGACTAGTAAAAAAAATTATACCACTGTGGAACCAGTGGAATCACTGATGATAAATGTATACAAATTATCTATTCACAAAATTCAATCTATTCAATTGTCACACCTTAAAATATTAAGTTAGGAGAAGGAGGGGGTGTAATTTTTTTTTTTTTAATTATCACCTCATGGATAAGATTACGAAAGTGCACTCCAGTGCAGTGAAACCACAAGATCTGAAGAAAAGGGTGCTTCCTGAAGAGTAGGATTTGTTTCCTCTGACTCTGAACTCTGACTTAGTTCCTATAGACATAAAGTTAATTTTATTTAACTTTAGATATTTGCAATGTATACATCAACATCTAAGCTGATCACTAGGTTTCCTTTATTCTCTCTAGTAAGGAATGTGCTATTGTACAGTCTGATTCATCTGACCTACTTAGATGTCTACCTTCCAAGGAGATGAATCATGCCCTAAAAGTGTCTATTTCTCTCCATTGACTATAAAGGCAGCCTAGCCAAAGATAATTTTGATAGAAAAGACATTACATTAGGACAGATAAATTTCACCCGAGAAGCTATGTAAGGAGCCAAACAGGAGGGAATGCTATTTTCAGCAATATTTAACTTCTGTATGATTTTGAAATAGAAATCCATCCACAAGGTCATGTGGGGACAATACTACTGAGAGCAGCTGAGCAGCACAGACTGGTCTCTCCCAAACCACAGGAGAGCAACTCCCTCATGAAATGTTCAAGGTGAACATGAAATGACAGTGTCTACTCCTTCTTCAGCTTCTCAGAAATACATTCGGAAGAAGAGATGAAACTTTTAGAGTGCACTGCTTTCTTTAAATATTGTTTGCAATAAAATTAATACAGAGTCAAAAACTGTATTTGTATTTCTACACAGAAAGGACTGCTGAACTTAGAAGAATCTGCTCATAGCTTTGTCCTCCTGCCATAATTTTTAAAACTCTTTTTAAAACAGTTTATTTCTAGCTTTTATTGGCTAGGAAATATGTACCTTCTCTTGGCTTTAACTACTTACTGGATAAGAATCGTTATAGTTTTTATCATATTCCTTTCCTTGACATACTTCAGTGCACTGAAGATCTGAAGATGAATGAAGTGCTGTAAAAATCCACTTCTGCATCTCTTCTGTCTCAGTATGTGAAAGTCTCTTTTTTTATATGTAGACTTGTTATTTATATGTAAGACTCATATTTATATGTAGACTCATTTTTTATATGTAGACTCTTTATTTCTACTGTATAAGAAGCATAGTTCTGACCTAACTCATCTGTGACTCAAACCCCAATTGATCAATGAAGTCGTTTTTCTGAACTTCACTTGGCTTTCAAATTAGTCTTCTGTCTTCTTTGGCTTGAAAATGAATACTTGAGCTAGAGCAATACATTCATTCATCTGCAGTGGAAGAATGCAAAGTCTGCCTAAGGGTGCTAAGATTTCTTTTGCCCACCAAAAGTTAGTACCCAGTATTGGTAAGGACAAAAGAATCACTTCAGATCACGTAACAAAGCTACAATCTAGTAACTAGAAACTAATAAAAATAAAGCCAAATGATAACCCTTCTTCAGAAAACGTTAAAGTAGAAGAAAAGAAGGAGTTCCTCATTAAAAAGATGTAATAATCTAGCAATTTTTTTTCCAACCACTTCTAATATATTCCCTACTTTCTAAATGCTACAAAAACAATCAGCTCTATCATCATCTGATTTCTCGTAAAAACATTTTTACTTATGTGGTGTACTCCACTTGATCTGGGATTTAGATTTATGTACTTAGCTGCTAGTGCAGTGAAGAGAGACCATGATCTTTCATAGCTGGCTTAATTTGATTTTACAACCCAACCAACTTTCAGGATGACTTAGAGATTAGATATTCTTTCAGGCTGAGTTATGCACCCAATAAAGCACAAGATTTTTTTTTTTTCTGATTCTTACTGGTGATATGCCCCTGCCCTGGCATTTTTACCTCTAATGTCACATGTTCTGTTTGGCATGCTAACATCAGCAGCAGTCCATGACCAATCAGTGGGCTGGGCCATGAAATAAAACAGCCGCACCAGCCCACAGGAGCAGAGATGCTGCCTGGAAACTGCAATTTAAAGATCCTACTACCTCATTTTCGAAACCATTTAGGTCTGGAAAGAGACAAAGAAAAAGAATTATAATTTTATGTGATGATTCCTCCTACTTACATCTATAGTGACAATTTATAAACTGCAAATTTAGCAACATATGACACTTTGATTGATGAACTTTGCTTTTTCAGAAGGTCCTACTAGGAAGGCTTATGCTGCCAAGAGCTAAAATGAACTTGTCACCACAACAGTATCTTTGTAATACTCTACCTGAACTAACATCAGGCATTACTTTGCTTTGTGCATCCCTGCCATTCCATCAATATCCTCACACAAGACAAGCATGACAGAGAAGTATACAGAATTCACTTCAGCTAATGAGGGGAGCAAGGATTTCCAACTACTCAGTTATTTATGGGAGGAACATAAACAGGGAAGAACACATGATTCTGCTTCAAAAGCAAAGGAAGTACAGTCACAATCCCTGACCCTTAGGTCTTGCTGAATTTTGGTCAATACTTAGCTGCGTGTCTTGTAGAAAATTTGTGCTTTAGAAAATTTCAGGCAAAACCTGAACTCATCTTTCCCACCCAAATCTAATTCTCTAATTAATGGGTCAGACATTTTTCATTCCCTGAGGCACCATAGAACAAATAGAAATAATATAAAGCTGGCTAAGAAAAATGTTGCACTCCGAAGTTCCCTACATTTCCTAATTGGGGTTGCTTTACTATGTCTTTTTACTACCATGGCAGGGCAAATGGAATATAGAAGGAAGTATAAAATCCCTAATCTGTGATTCTGTCCTCTATAGGTCTGCATCCTCTAAGTGACCAGAACATCTCTTCAAGATATAAAATAGATATAATAAATATGCTTAAGATATTGTACCTTTCATTGGGTCCACAATTTATTACAAGATGAAGCTTAATATAAGGCCCAGAATAATGTTTCTATCTGTTATCAGCTGATGAGCAATCCTCATAAAGACCATCCACACAGAAAAGTCAGTTTACATAGGCTTTTCTAGTGTTAGTTTCTACATTTCAAACTGGTTTAATCATCTATAGTATGTACAACTGTTCTATGTCAGCCATGTTAGGTGTCTGGAATCTCAAAATAATCACTAACAAAATGTGTGCATCTGATAATCTCTATAGATTAAAAAAAAAAATCATTAGATACATTTTATCTAAAAGAAAATGGCAAAAAGAAAAGAGGAAAAATCACATCAGCAAGTTTTAAGGCAAGCCCTTGCAAGAGTCAATAGGAGAAATTCTGTTTGCAAAATACCAAATGTAAGAAGGTTAATATTTTGATTTAGGCTCTGGTGCTGCTGGTAATTCTTATGAGTTCTCTCTCTCTCTTTGTGTTAGGACAGAACTGATTTATTTCTTCACCCCTAAGCCCATGTTCCTTAATTGTCTTATTCTGTAGAAGACACTACAACAGAAAGATTCTCTCATGAATCCATTTAAATTCCTTGTGTACATTCCCTCACATCTCAAACTTCCAAACTATTTTCTTTAGCAGTCTACAGAAAGCACTACACAGATTCCTCATGATCCCAAACTACAGCACAAGAAGTTCTGTGAGCTCAACCTGAGCTGAGAATGCATTTAATCATGCCTTGCATTTTCTCATCCTTCCTTTGCATCCTTCCTTCTTCTTACACTTCCATTTCAAATTATCACTCTTTTCCACTGTGACATCCTTTGCCTCATCGACTCAAAGTGCATTGGAAAAACATAAATTACAGGTAAATTTTCTTCTATATCTAATCCAAATTAATAAACTAATTATTGTCTAATTGATTCATGGTGGGGTTTTTTAGTATAGAATTTCTGAGTTTATCTACATTTATAACTGCTGTACATCATCATCAAAGGAACCAAGTCAGTAGACCAATATAGTGTATATATGTCTCTATCTTATAAATTATTCAGCTTTCAACTGAACTTCTCCAATTTCCTTTGAAGAGTGTGACCTATGATTATTAGCAGAGTATATTCTACTAATAAAGTAAAAGTATTCTGATGTTGTTTTGGCAAAATGCAGGGGATAAGCAGGAAAATCAGAGCACAATTGTGTCCTGTGGTATCAGCTCATAAGGGTCTGTGACAAAGGGTCCTCCAACAGCTACTCAACATGGAATCTGATACCAGCCTTCTGAATTTCTGGACAATATACATTTTCTGAATAAAAAATAAGTAGAAGAAAAATTATTCAAGAAAAAAACCCTGGGAATGCCTTATATTTTCTCTATATTCCACATACATGGAATGCAAATATATCCAGCATTTTAAACAAGTTTTCAGTCAATGCTTAACAAAAATGCATTCCTCAAAATTAAAATGGATTTTATCATTATGACCTTCTGAATTCACTTAATCCACATTTTTATACACTTACACACTCAATTTATACACTAATTTGTTTTTTGTGTCAGCATATGCAGACTAGTGTGATTGCCTGGAGATAGTAGGATGACAATAGGGGAGGTCAAACTTAATAAATAAATATATATACAGTGAAAGAAATAGCAAATTTCCAACCTATCCATTCTGCACATCTGATTCTACTGTTACTGTTTAATGAAATAAAATTTCCTATTTATTTACAATTAATTTTTATGACCTTTTTAATTTCACAGTAAAAAGAATTCCAGTGCATTCAGGTCCAAGATGTTTCAGGCACACATTCCTGTTCTTTGTAACTTCAGCAGCAAGAATAATATATCCATCATCTAATTTAACTGCAAATGACTCTTTTAACATGATTTCTCTGTTTAAAGATAATGCACAGCAGAATTCTTCACTGCATCCCAGAAGTCACACGGCACCAGGCAGATAAGATCACAGTGGTTACCAGGGGTGGCAAATGGGAAAAGCACTACAGGAAATGAACTCTTGTCAATAATCTCAAGAGAGTGCTATATTTAGGTCAATTGTACCTGAAATCGTTTGGTGGGGTAATTGCTCTTTGGTACAGACTCTGCTCTCTGAGCCTGTCAGAGTGCTTGTAGGTCCTCTGGATTGAATTCACCAATTTTCTTCCAGACTCATTTTCTAAAAATAAAAACAAACAAAAAATTTAATGAAGGACAGCAAGCTTACCAGAACACAGAAAATCCCTCACATGTTATTTTAGATTTAAAAAATATGCTTTCAATGAATGCATTTAACACAAGAACATGTTTCAATATCCAACTGATTGCTTCAATCTTCGAGAACAGAAATTTATTCAGTTATTCAGGTTTTTATTTGGCCTTCCAAAGACTTCCCAGATCTACTGAATATCTAAGGTGATTTAGAGCACTTTTGCTCATCAGTTAATAGTCAATGGAAAATCAGAATTGTTCTTAAATCTTATGACACATCCCAGTGCAACATTATTCAAGCTTTAATTCAGGTTGAGTCCTCATCTGAAAATATGGCTTGTTTTTTAATAATTTCATATGGTTCTTTTATGTGTACAGAGGAATATGATAAACTCAGTTTTAGGAACCCAATTTAATGAGACACATACTGACCTTCTACATCAGTTATCTGGATTAATACAGATACCAGAAAAGAACACCTAGTCATTCTTCTTACAATTTCTTAGAAGAAGAAATATTTTGCCTTGATAGCACAGAGTCTCCAGCAGAATCATTCCTTCTTTACATTAAAGGGTAAGTATTAACCAGATGGATTTTAAAGTAAGAAAAACCTCCTTTAGCAGCTATTTAGCTTGTATTTACCTTCTACAGACAGATACAAGCATCATATCTGTACTCATTACTTACTGCTTGTGATTAGCATCTACTGTAATTAAAGAAAATGTCATGATGCAACTATACTGCTGAAGAATATAAATGTGTTTTTTATTTTCAAAAAATTACAAAGGGAATAAGGTACACTACTGAAAGCTACAGTAGGTGCATCCGTTATTTTAGCTATTGTTTCTTGTGAAAAACTTCAAAATCAAAGATACTCATTAAAGGGAGTAGATGGCAATAACAGACGTATTGTTAATGGGGCAGCAGTGGAGTGTGTCAGGAAAATGAAGAGACCCTGAGGGGCTCACCATGCTGTTTATGCTCAGCTAAATTCAGCAGCATTACCATAAATCCTTTAAAAGATACTTTACTCAATTCCTTATTTGCTACTTTTCAGGCAAGGAAATATTCTATGAGATCAGAAGATGGTACTATTTTCTATTAAATAAACTTTGCATGTAAATACACTAAATATTTACATGCAATTACTATTACTTTTTTTCCCCCCTTTTTTAAACATGTTTATAAAAAACAAAGAGAAGAATTATTTTGAATGATCTTCAAAATAATGCGCAAATCTGTATAAAAATTTCTTAAATCATACCTAGGAACAGAGCCTTTACACAAAAGAATCATCATTTCTTTCATAAAATTATTTTATAATATAAAGACCAAGTTTCAATATTAATTTCTGAAATGCTTAATTCAACTGGCTAAATAAAATTATGTAGAAACCAAATAACTGCTCATAAGTGTTCAAAATTCTTTATTTCTACTTCCTTCTGGTTTTGGTTTTGGCTGGCTGGTTGGTTTCAGGGTTTTTTTAAAAAAAATTATTTTAAGGTTGCATTCTGAGGGAACAAATTAATCTTAGGAAATATACATAAACCATTAATTACAAAGATGTACTAGCTAAAAAAAAAAAAAAATTAAAAAAATAAAAAAGAAGTATGTTATAAACGGTTCTGCACACATCTTTTTGGCGACCTTATTGTGCCTTTGATCTTAGAACCAAGCTTTTCCCGCCTAAGCACAGGTGCACTTATTGTTAAGGAGAAAGCAGCCGCAACACGCTGTGTAACTTCAAGTATGAACACAACTTCAGGCGAGAAATCACCACCTGCAGAAGCGGGGTCCCAGCGAAACTGCAGAAGGCTCCAGGGAGTCTCCTCCTCCTGGGCCGTGCCTGGCGGTGGCACCAGGGACAGCGGCTGCCCACGGCTGCAGCAGCGACACCGGCCACGGGCCAGCTCCTAGCACCCCGCTCAGTCTAACACATGTCCGCAGATCAAAATAGTCAGTGAGGTTTTCTCCCAGTTTTCTCCCAGTGACATCATTTTGAGGTCGACCTACGGCATTAATTATTAATTACTGGGAAAAAATGAGAACTAACAGATCTGAAAACTGGTTGCTGAAATACACCAAGACAGACTTTGGGCTCTGACAGTGGCTCTGGCTTCCACTATGTGTTCTTGGCCCTCCACTCCAAAGCCAAAGACCTGATGTCCAAAAGCAGTCACGTGCTTTTGGGGATTACTGTTTTGCATATATAAATCCCCACATGGGAAATACCGATTCAGAGCCTGCCCCAATACCAAATGCTGGGTGAGTGCACACACACCCATAGGCGACTTGCTTGCCACTGAGAATACTGAAAAATAAAGCCACCCATAGTTACTCTTTTGTATTCTATTAATGATAATAATGATTTGTTTCAGGAACCCCAAAAAATATTCATTTACCCGTGCAGAAGAAAAAAATAGGGTATTTCCAAGATGCTGAAGTACAGATTCTCCTTACTGCTTAGCACCCAAGCAAAGCACATTTAAAAGACAGATTAAATGTCATGAGCTCTGAGATGCCCTAGGCGATGCACTTTGCTAGTGAAAGGCAAAAACACCTGGAATGGATACTTTATCCTTATAAGCAGTGGATATTTTAGTAGTAGACAAGAAAATTCTCACAGAAAGGTTACATTCTGACTGATGCTGAGAAGCAGCAATTCCCAGAAAGGTCATGAAGAGCCCCCAGTTCTTATAATCCCTGAAGGTATGAGAAAAAACCTGAACCACTAAAATAAAATCACAATAAAGTGTCCAACTCTCATGAAAATACTGCCTGCCTTTTAGAGGTGGTTCACTTCCTCTAGTGCTCTAGTGTATTTCAACATTGGTGGTCACTTTAATAATTTCTGGCAATAGTTTGCATTAGTGTTGGTTTTTCTGTGTTGTGGTGGGTTTTTTTTTGTTTGTTGTTTTGTTGTTGTTGTTGGTTTTGTTTTGTTTTGTTTGGGGGGTTGGGTTTGTTTTTTTGGTTTTTTTTCTTTCAGGTAAGATTAAATAACTACAACTACTTCAAATACTTTGATAAGGTTTTAAAAAATTACTTAAAATAATTTACTCATATTAGGATTTATGATATTTGTGATATCAATAGATTTGTGCAAATAACACTTTTACATGAACCTAAAGGCACTAAAGTCATGCTTCTGATTATTCAGAATAATGTATAATAAAAATATATGGGCCTGGGCCCACTACTGCTGACATTAGACGAACATCTGCCTCACTTTTTGGTGGAAATAATACCATAATACCACCTCTAGAACAAACAGATCAGTGGTAAAGAAATACAAATACAAATAATTAGATCAAAAACATTATGTGAATAGCAAATAATGTTATTTGGTTGTTTTTTATTTTTTTTTCAATCAGAATATGAAGTTCCAAATCATCTGTGAGAACAAAGAACTTAAAGTGAAAAAATGTTTACCCTATCAATATGTTTGGTGCAGTACTTTCTTCCATTAACTACACATTTTGAACTACAAAAAGAAGCACTTGTGAGATTTTACATTAACTTTCATGTAGATCTACCAACAGACAGTCTTAGTGGCAACCATGCTTTGAAATAAATGTTTCCTAAACTTATAAAACTCTACCTATAAATAAAAAAAGATGATTAAGAAAATGTGATCCAGCATAAAAATATAGAGTGTGAATGTCCTTCTTCGAGGAATTTTACAGTTGGTGCTCCTGGAAAATTTATGAATACCATCATTTAAAGAAGACAGTCAATGAGCATCCCTGTTAATACTGGATGCCATGTTTCCTATGTGAAGTGTAGCTTAGGTAGGATTAATGGTTCAAAGGATCAGTTGCTGTCAAACAAGGATTTAAAACTAATGAGGAAAATACACAAATGGCACCGAGAGGACCTTTTGGAAAAGCTGTGTGCATACCTTACATGGCAGATAAATGATTATCTGACTGAGGCCCACTGGAGAAAGTGTGAAACAGTGCACTAATATCTGAGTGAACAAACAGGGGGCTCTCCTGACTGCAGAAGGTAATGAGGATGGTGAAAATTATAAGTGTTTGCAGTGTTACTGACTCTTGCAGTGAACAGTGTGCTCACTTCCAGGATAATATGGCATTTGAAAATTGGCTTTAAGTAGGAGGATGGCAGATGGGACTGCTCCTTAAAACCCTACAATAAAGCAAATAATATTAGGAGAAAGGCTATTACATTAAAAGCTGTTGATTTGGAGGAATTTCCAAGGTCAATGTTTGGGTGTGCAGATTTCACCTTCTCAAAATACTTTTTATATTAAGATACGTATACACGTATATAAGTATATCTTACGATGATACACTTAATATTACAATTCTCAGAAGCAACAAATAAACTATGTGTAACTGAATTAAATGCAAAAGAAAATCTGTGCTATAGCGCTATACAGATTTTTGTAGCAAATCTATAAGAAATGCTCTTTTCAGCATTTTTGTAGCACATCATATAAGCTAATGCCAAAACATGGTTCTGGACTTGAAAATTACCATTATGTATACTCAGTTTCAATGATCTACATCCCAGAAAGCACTGTTGTGAATAAATTTACTACTGCTTTGTACAGCACCCACAAAGATTTGCCTGAAATGCAAACAATTTATATTTTAGTGACATTTGACAAAAGTCGAAGTCTAAAAAATGTTTAAAAACTGGCCTATATTTAGGATTATACTTACAGGATGACACATCCTGAAAGGAAAAACAGTATTTACTGCTCTTTATTCACTGCCCTTCAGTTATTTTGTTGTTCAAAATACTGACTAAAATCAAAGACTAAAACTATACATGACTACTCACACACTAAGAATAATTGTTCTTAAGTGTAAACAGAAGGGATAACCCTCCTGTAAGACTGATATTTGTCTGCACAAAAAAATTGGAAAGCACTGGACAAAAATGAATATGTTCCTACTGATTTGAGTTTCTTTGCAAATTATTTGTGAACAGATTAGAGCACTAAATCAATCCCAAAATGCATTTATAGTCAAACCTAACCACGGATATTACTCTCACATGTTAAAGCAATTTATAGTTTCAGACTATCTCTCAGATGCCCTTAGGTCAGAAACCCTCTCTTCTTTCCCCTTACTTTCACTAGTACTGTCAGGTAAGAGAACAATAACTGCCATCATGAATTAAAGCAGTCCCTCAGATGCAAAAGTGGAGTATCTCACTAGAGAAGGACAAGGCAACACTTACAGAACATAAACACAACACAGAACCTCCAATACCAAACAGGTAAGAAATCAAAATATGCTTATGAATATATGCATGAAGAGGACAAAGCCTTGGTGTCCTCTGATGCTGGTATAGGAGACCTCAAATTGGTCATGGTATATTCACAGGGAAAGTTCTTACAACAGACTGACCTCCAACAGTGCCAAAAGCAGAGAACTAAGGTGGGCTGATGTACCAGCTACAGTGGGAACTGCATATTGAAGAGCTGTACTAGTGTATCAGAAAGTGAATGTAAAGCACTCATGAATGAAAGAGTAATCTGTAGATGCAGATACACCAACAGGTGTACAATTGTCCCCAAAGATACAAAACCTATATTGAGATATGCTTATAATTAATTATCTAATACATTACAGCATGTTTTATCACTGTACTGGTAAATTTGTATCAAAAGAGAAATCAAAAATGCTTGACTAGCCAGTAGACCAGGAGTTAAATAAATAATTTATGGATTAATGGGTATTGCAACATAAGACAAGCTTAAATTCTATTTACATTCAAAAATATTTTAAGGGTGTAACAAATAGAGGTGTTAGCTTAAAAGAAAATGTAACAAAAAACCACAGGAATCCTAACATTTATAAATGACAGGAGGAAACTTCTGCCCTTTTATCATCCCCACTGAATTACAGAACTTCTCTCACTTGTATTGTCCAAGAACTTCAGGTTTCTCAGTGGAAAGAAACATTTGCTGATGATTGTGCTAGATGAAAATTCACAAAACAGGAGCAGATAACGTAACAGTCTGTGGTGCCAGAGGAAACAATGGTTTTTGCAATGGTAAGAAGATGCAGATCAGGTAAAAAACTCTTCCCTTTACAGTAAAACTGTTTATGATTTATAGAAAGAGACAGTGAGACAGAAAAATATTTTAGAATAGTCAATTGTCTCATGCAACGGGCTGAGCCACAGGCGAGCCACAGTCAGCTCCTGGTCACATGCCAAAATGTTATCTCACAATGAATCTGAAAATAAAGCATGAGATGGGGCTCCTCTCTCCACTAGGTGTGAAGGATAGAAGGGTATATAAGATACATGAGAAATTAAGAGTCAGTGCTGAGATGCTGAAGACTACATCTGCATTGCCAAGCAAGAGAACAGAGCGAAGTAAAGAGAAAAGCCAGGAGATATAAGGGAAAGAGAACCAGACATCTTAGGGATAGGTCAATGAGGCAAATGGGAGAATTTGAAGGAAAAGATGGCAGAAAAGAATAAATGGGTGTTAGAGAAAAAAAACCCAGATCTTAATGTTCTTGTTGAGAACGATAATGAGATGTGTAAAAAGGGAAAATTAAAATGGGTAAGAGAAAAATTTATTTTAATAAGCTGAAGCTTTTCAAGTTCAGAGGTAGTGGCAAGAAGGCCATAGGAGTACCAGTTGAACATTCTCCATGATTTACAATATTTTAACTTCTACATTAAAGCATTAAGGTGATTCTTACCTTTACAGTTGCTGCATTAGATGCCAGTATTATCCAAAACCAGCCTATGTAATATTTAGTCACCATCCTCAATATATCCCAGACCATCACCATAACTAAGTCAATGCTATCAGGCAACTTTTTCTCTTCACTCAACTAGGTTAAAAAGCTGATCACTGTCATATTTCATTGTTCTAGCCCACTGCCTATTTTCATTTCTTTCTTCTGAGTTCATTGTTTTGCAAAATATTTGAGAAACAGTAAGAAATTTCCAGGGTTTTCTCACCATGTTCTTCTTTGATCCAGGTCTGATTCCCACAAAGGAAATAATTTTCTACACCCTGACTAAGGACAGAGGGGTTAAAAACCTGCCCTTTTCCTACTAAAAGTCCAAGGCAGGTATAGCTGGTTTTGTTACAGACATTGTGAAATCCAACAGTAGTTCCTTTCTTGGGGCTGAGCTGCCACTCAAATCACAACAGAAGAGTGGAACTGCTGCAAGAGGAACAAACTGAGAGCAGAATTGCACCTCAAAAGGCTGCCATCATGGACAGGGAGGGGTCCCTAAGCACGAGGGGTATCAGCCAGGGCTCAGGTATCTGGCTGCTCGGCAGCTTTCCAGTAACAATGAAGAGATGCAACAGTGAACTACAGACTTCTGTTTCCAACTCTTAAAGCCTTAAACCTTGGTTACTTTCATGGCTTCAGAGGAGAAGAAGTGACTCTCTGAAACCCAAATACTCAAAAGATTTACATGCCCAAGAACTTTTGAGGTTCTGAATCTGAATGTTTTAAGTTATTCCCTCAGGAACACTTAAGATTAGGGGCAGTATTTTACACTGGTACTCGAAGTACATTAGGAAATCTCTTACATATGACTAAAACCAAGATGTATTTACAACAGGTTTCATCTTGTTCCCATTTAAGACTAACAAAACCCCCTATTTTTAATAAACAACAGCAGCATAACATCATGAATTCAGGTAAGACACTTAGCACCTTGTGCTCCCCAGCTACTTGAGGAGTATAGCATGAATTAAAAAAACTGTCAGCAGTTTAGATTCATTATCTTCTTGTTGCCATTCATTAGTGTTGATATAGCATTCTAGTACTGAAAGGAGGATAAGTTAGGCCCTAAAACAACTGGCAGTTTAACATCATCAGGTTGGACCTCAGATTTTTTTCTGTGTATTTTAAATAACCAGCACTACTCTGGATCAAACATTTATTGCAGAAACTCAAAGGACTTCTCACCCAGATTTTCCCAGTGGTTAATCAATAAAGCTAATTTAAAAATACCTGCAGCCTCCAATCATTCAATTGCTGAGGACTTTCAGTAATACCAATTGCAAGGAGGAAAGACTCTCTCAACTTGCCATGATGGAGAAGCCTCAAGAAATATGAAAACCTACATACAGATATTTTGGCTTGCCAGGCAGACAGCAGCATACCAGTACATCTGAGTCACAGCAGTCATGCATCTTCACGTGCAAAGTCAGTGACAGCCCAAGCAGCTGTGATTGAAAAATGTCAACAGGATTCCAAAACTGTTAGTGTGTTGGTTCAGGTTTTGGGGGAAAGTACAAGCAGAGCAAAAGCCTACAGGTATTGGTCCCAGCGTGATTGTGTTACAAGAGTAAGGAGAAGCACCAGGGGCTGAGAAACGAACACGGTGAATATGAGACAGGCACAAAGTGTCAGATGGAGAGGAAAATGCAAAAGCCAGAGGGAAGAAAAGATTATGCATATCACAGCATATGTTACCTATAATGCAAAATTTCAGTATGCAATTCTTATTTACAACACACAAAACACCCTTCATTGAAATCTGTGAACTTGTCAATACAAAAGTCACTAATGTTTTCTTTCTAAAGATCTGATTTATAAATGACAGAGTATATTTCTTTCTAACGATCTGATTTATAAATGACAGAGTATATTTCCATTGTGGAAGCTTTTTTTATTTAAAAACTATTTAAAATGTACATTCATTTTCATTTAAAATAAACAAAATATGTTGTAACACAAAAAGGTTGCGAAAATAAGGGGATTTAAATAAAAAACAAGCACACATTGCTGTCAATAAATATCATGAGACATCTGAAAATTTTTAAATAGTTGAAAGGTTAAGGAAATGTAAAAATATGAACAGAAATGAGAAAACCATTTTCCATCTACTTTTCCAAGCAAACAAAAAAATTACAAGAAAACATGAAAAAAAATGCATTAACAAACTTCAGAAACTTCACTTAATCACAAAATCTAGTCATGAATAGGCTGCTACCATAAGGTAAGACAGGTTGCAGACAGTCCTTTATGTAAAAGCAAATGTCAAAAGAAAAGCTCTGATATTTAGTTGTGGGCTCCCACTTTTCACATAGGCATTTCCTAAATCCATGTTTGATGAGCTTCTCCAGCTATAAATTCTGTAAATTCCCTCTGGAGCAGTGCAGAGTGTGCTTCATGAAAATGTCATCTGCCAGCACTGCAATTACTCACACTCCAGCAATCATGTGCACAATGCAGAATGGGTCGAATTCAGGTGAGAACGAGAACCAGCAATCAAGCCTCTGGAATTGAGAACAAAGCCATTTTCTTTCATTTGCCATCAACACAACCATCAAGGCCTTAATTACAAGGCAAGTGTCAAGCCTGGCTGTTGAAAGGCTTATTATTATACAGCTCAGCTTCAAATCAGTTTTGTATTGATGAACCGCAAAAATGAGGAAGCCAGCTTAGCCCCACAAGGAAAGAAACAGGGAATAACTGATTATGTGATTGGCAGGGAAAAACAAGGACATATAAAAATACATCTTTAGATAGTAAAAGAATTAGTGAGCAGTACACCTAAAATTTTTCTATAAACATATTTTCTAACTCAGTAACAAATCTGGGTGGTCTGATAATTCAAAAGACACCTTCTATAGTTATGATCATTGTATTATCCACAAAAGGCACTGCAAAAAGTCTCTCTTAAGGTCATGCATTCTGCTTTTCAGACATGTGCATGTCTGGTTTTCTGTGAGTGTTCTCATTGTCCCCTTATATCTAATTGCTTTACTTTACATTGAACATAGAGCTATGAAGAGAACTGTACACATATTCAAAAGCCCTTGCCCAACAATTATCTATTCACATTAGATTAGATGTCTCCATATTGAACAGCAGATGAGAAATGATCACTTACTTAGCAACAGGATTAATATATGTTGACTCAATTGAATTATCAGTAAGTACTGCATTGTAACTATGAGCCAAATGTCCCCTCTTTTACCACTTCCTATATAACACTCTTAAGCATGATAAATAATGACCGAACTGTTAGGAGGAGGCATGGATTTGGAACTGGCTGTTGATATAATATTACTGTTATCACAAGTGTTAAACCTTGTTTTACCTTTTGATTTAGCTTCTGCATGTCTTACGTAACTAGAGAAATATGTGATAGCACTTGGTCTGCCTTTTTGGTATCTAAAATGAAGATGCACATGTACAACAGATATAAAACCACTTAGGTCAGTGAACATTTTACCATCAATTTTAAGTATTTTATCTGAAAGAGTGATCACCCATATCTCTTTCTTTACCCATTGCCCAAACCAGCAGATACACAACACACATTTTACTCTTGCAACACACCATGTTCTGAAAATCTCAATGGCTAATGTTTCAGCAAGGTATTAAATAATTTGAAATCAATTATGTGAGAAAAAAAAGCACTATCAGAAAAGAAGATGAAGGGTCATGACAGCAGCAGATGTATCTCTTTTGTCATTCATTAGTTACAAGCTGGATTTGTTTCCATTCAATATATAGATATTATGTACAATACATACAAAATTAAATACTCTAAAGTTAGGAAATAACAGAATGATTTACCTGATTAAAAGCTTTTGATATATTTGGAAATGCAA
>VWZN01007172.1:95372-128565 GCA_013396955.1 Regulus satrapa | reverse complement strand
AAAAAAAAAAAAAAAAAAAAAAAAAAAAAAAAAACAAAAAAAAAAAACAACCCACCACCTATTAGTTGTTAAAGTTACACAGGAAGTCATAAGGAAAAAAAAAGTATTAACACTTAATAGTTTCTAAAAGTTTTCAAGAATCTTCAGGATATTTGGAGTTCACAAAGACAGACTCAGGAAGCAAGGAGAAAACAGAGAAATGTATAACATGTTACTTTAAATTGTTTGAAGGGCTTAACATAGATTTATGTTAAAAGCTTGTGATCATTACACAGGGCTTGTGACCAAGTGCCTCAGTTGTGTAGTCAGACACAAATGATATTGAATTCCTGAGATAACTGTTACCTTTTAAAAGGCAATATCCTGTTAGAGTTTCTTACGGTGGAAAACAAAGGCTACCCAACACTTTGGACAGCCTTGGTTACTCCATACTCTCTAGCTGTTAGACAAGGAGCAATAAAATCCATTCTCTGGAGAAGATCTTGGTGCCATCACTTAGTAAATAGCATCACAAAGATGGGGCAATGCTACTACTTTGGAAAAATGTTGAGTATAAATTCGTCAAAGTGCATGAGATATTGAAATTTCTAAATTACCCACTAGACTTATTCAGTCAAATTCTTTTAATAAATTTTTGTAAGTATTTTATGGCCAAATTTGATCTCTACATGACAGAGCTAAAAAGCAGTTCTAATTCCAAAGGTCACAATTTCAATATGCAAATACTGCATGAACCAGAAATGTGTCTCTAATATAGAGGTTTAAATATAAGCCTTGGATTAGCCAAAGTTTTGGGGGTTTTTTCCATTCTTTTATTGATCAATTTCTTATTTTGTAGTAGCTGATAAAAGCCTAACCATTTAGCTCAGTACATACAAGACCTGTATTTCTCTTCAAAAAAGCCTGATATGAATAGCAAAATACATCCACACCTTTTCCTCTATTCTCATTCTTAAATGGTACAAATTCAGGAGAACCCAGTACACCTTAAAATAAGAGAGCATGTTAGGTCTCTATCTCTGATTTGGATATCAGAGCATGGCAATTTCACATACTCACTTATTTCAAAACTGATAATAAGAAACAATAACAGCAGAGCAAGATAAGGAATTCTGATATCCCTTCTGAGCAAGTGCTCAGAAAAAAAAATGATAAACTGTGACAGGTTCAATGGGACTAAGTAATGTCCCAGAGAATACAGGCAGATGTGATCAACTACATAAACTCTTTTTTCTTGCAGTATTTTCTCTCACCTCATGATATCTTTGATTTCATACTTATATAGCTTAACAACAAGAATTTTAACACCTGCAAAGGCTGAAAAACTCTCAATAACCATTATTTGTCACCTTTAATGGTGGAAGATTAGGCAAACTGAATACTTATCCATAGCTTTATATGGACATAAAGTAACCATTTCCCTCAAGTTGCCTGAAATCTACATTGGCCAATTTCCCAGCTTTCCAAATTTGTTACTTCATAGCTTACTATAATTTACTGACATTGCATATATCTTTTTTCTTTTTTATTTCATTCTCTTGACTCAGAGACCTGCATAAATAGAGCTGCACAGTAAAAAAAAAAAAAAAAAAAAAAAAAAAAAAAAAAAAAAAAAAAAAAAAATTTAATCAAAAAGAAAAAAAAAAAAGTAAGAGTTCATGTCAAGTGCAACACAGAGGCTCAAGTTTCTATACAGTATCAAGTAAAAAAACATAGGTGAGTTTCAGGCTTTGTTTCTGATGAAAATGTCTTTCTCAGACTTTCAATTGATATTGTTAGAGGTAGAACCACTGTTATGCTAATCTAAGGCACATATTTTCGTATTAATTCCAGCTATACACACACATTTTCATTTTTGTACTTCTGAAAAAATAAATTATTTTGCCATTCATTTATTCCAGGAATACACATATTTGCATATTTTCTTTTCTACAGAAAGTGGCATGCTGCTAATTGTAAGAGTACTTTCATTGTAAAGCTACCTCTTACAAGAGAAGTCCAGCTACTGTTCAACTTTTTATTCTTCCTTCTCTACAAGGTACAAAAACATCTGGATGGAAAAATTAATGAAAAGATAATTGGTTTTGGCATCATTATGATTAAGTCATTATTTCTTAAACAGAAAAAAAATGCACAATCTATTTTCAGAAATGTCCAACTTTATATCAAATGGGATAAATCAAATGGACATAGGAATTTCTGGACTTCTTGTCTCTGAAAGCTTCTTTTACCATGATCTTTCCTGTTTGATCCCTAGTTTTGCCAAGTTGCACTGTTCCAAAACAATGGCAGTTTTGACAGCATGTGACTGGAGACAAGAGAGATGACATATAGCTCAAATTGCACATCAGCAATAAAGTCAGGAACTGGCACCACATGTGGGCTTTCACAGAGCAGAAGGCGATGGGACAGGAAGGGTGCTCACAGCAGGCCTCTCCAGAAAGGTGCTGCTCTCTGTACAGTGTTGCCTTTCAATTACTCATAGCATAATCCCCAAAGACAGAAAATTTTGGTAAACCATTATGAGGATGATGGACATAACTGGTCTAACTCCTATCCAAAAAGAAGTTTTAGAAGGATGGACATTTTTCAATCAGCAGAGAAACATATTTTCATTACTTAAAGAACAAAATTTTGTGAAAATTGAATACAACTAGATTGTTTTTAGGGATAGGAAGCAGGTATCTTCACAGTAATTACAGTACACAGGAATTATGAGTATCTCTATCTGCACAGGGGAATTCTCTCTCTGCCTTTACCATGGCAAATTTAACTTCATTGTCCTGCATCCAATTGTGAACACTTGCTAGCAGAATTGACAAATAAATGAGAGAGGTTTCTTATGGGATATACTTTTTATGGAGGCACTCTGATGTTTCTTATTTATGAGGTTCCACTATATACCACAACATGTGCTCTTGCTAAGAAGACTGGTAGAGGAGTCTAGTACATGATGAGGAGCAAAGACACAAATTACTGAACCATGAATTTCTGTGGAGTAGCTTGATAGATGAGGTAGATTAGCTTCTGACCAATTTGAAGGTATTCTGATTTGAGAAATACTTCCTCTTTGGCTTGGTCAACATAAACAGTAATTTCTATCATAAAACTTAGAAGTTTCAAGAGCATTTCTACTTGTAAGACATTTCACTGGTATTAAGTGGCATCTATGCAAAAATGAGACATATGCCTCCTTTTGGACAGTGGATATCAGTCCAAGAAATCTTTTGAAGATACCAGTAGTGAACACAAAACAAGAAAAGCAGAACCAGTTGTGAACCCTCTGGGATGACAGCAGTAGATGTTTTAGTCAGGAACACTACCGATGCAATATTTTTGGCCTACATCACGAGTTCAGACCATCACAAATCAAACTGTATAAAAAAAATATGCATTTGGTCATTTACTCCTTCCAAAGTCCCAATTTAACAATTTCATCAATTCAGTTCCTCTGGCTAAATCAGAGGTAATAACTTAGTACCTCTTTGCCTACTGTGATATGACATCATTCATCACATTACCAGCCTAGGATGGGATTACCTGCTGGGAATGATGTGTCAGAGTAATCTTCAGTGTTCTAATGCCACTTCCTATAGAAGGAACTTTAGGATGTGAAACCTCTGGGAACAATCTCGAGCCCACTGTGACTCCCTGCAGGGCATTCTGCTTTTTTCTAAGCAGAGACAGGAAATTTCATAAAGAGACATCCTTATGAAATTCTCTGATACCAACATTTCCTTTAATATTTCCTTCTTTTTACAAGCTCACTTTTTACAGGATCATAAAATCACAGCTATGCAGGCTTAAAGAGACCTCCCTTCTCCATTCAGGGTCAATACTGAATCCAGACCAGGTTGCTCAGGGACTTTTGTCAGCTGAGTCTTGAAAATCTTTGAAGATAAAAATCTACAGCTTCTAAGGGCAACCTGTACTGGTCCTGGTTTCCCCCATTAATTCCTTTAACATTTTGTAACCACAAGTTTTGATCAACCTGTGATCAAAACTTTGTTTGCCCACTTCAATAAAGATTTCACATTTGGTTTTATTTAATATCTAGATGCAAACAATTCATTTCCCATAAAAATGAGGATTTCATAGTAATACAGAGACAAAATAGTTGTGATACACAACTGCCACAATATATTACCTTTGTTTTTTGGGAGAGAGGTCTTTTCCAACTCAAATGGTTCTATGGTTCTATGATATTTTGAGGACTAAAAGTAACTAGAACTTCTTGAACCAACTAAACAACAAAATCAAGAGTAAGGGAATGAAGTAACTTCATTTATAGCACTCTTATTAAACTTGGCTTTTACTTCTGACTTGATTTAAAAGAAAATATACAGTAGTACTGAAAAAACCACTGAACTGACTCTAATGACCTGATTATTATTGTTATTATTACTATTAGAATTTCAAACAGTTTCCTGTCAGGGTGAAATGTTACTTTACTGCATGCACTATCAAAATTGATTAAATCTATCATAATATATACTTATCAATGGAATAGTTTGTTCAGAAATTATAAAAGAGTTGACTCATTCATCTGTTTCAGCTTTGTTTACAGTCAATGAAAAGGTATCATGAAAGATTACTCAGAAACTACAGTAGGTACTAATATAAGAGAAAAATATTACTCCAGACTGCAAACTGGAGTCCATCAAAGCATAGCCAGAATTTCCACAAAAAATATTGTTTTCCAGGCTAGTTGGTTGTGGTGGGTTTTTTTTGTTTGTTTGTTTGTTTTATTGTTTGTTTGGGGGATTTTTTTTGTTTGGTTTGGTTTGGTTTGGTTTGGTTTTTTTAACCGCAGGTAGGTTTGAGTTTTCTGTTGTTACTAATTAGTAAATCTATGAAAACTAACATGTTTGAAAATATAAAGTGGCTTCTGTGGAATAGTCATAAACATTCTGGAAAGTCTGTTACACTCCTGGTTTTGCCATTACATCTCCTTTCTAGAAAGGATTCTAGAATTACTCACTAGGGTATAGGACTATTGTGTTGGAGAGGAAGATTGCAGCAAACAGTCATCCCACAGTTCAAGGCTTTTATAAGCATTCAGATTTTCTGCATCTCAGGCAGCTTCTGAATGCATTTTGAAATGTTAAAGGTTTCTCTGACTACACACAAGTCAAGCAAAACAGTCGTTGCTCATTTTGATGGGGGAAAAAAAGATGAAGCCAGATTGTGTAAAAAAAAAAACAAAACAAAACAAAACTAGACAACCAAATTGAAAATTAAGACCCTTTTGCTTGAGGAACAATTCAACTTAGAAATTTTCAATTGCAGGTAGCAAATTCTCTTACCCAAATGACACATTTTCTTGCCCAAATGGCATTTTTATGTGCAAATTTTATAGTTAAACAGTATCCAAGCCTTCTACTGGTTGTATGTTAGTCCCATACTTAGGGTTGAATTTACTCAGCTGAACATGCCTTCAGTTAAAACAATGCCCCTGACTGCTACAGAGGAAATGTGCCCAATCCTAAGCAAAACCCACCCAGTGCAGAATTTACGAGCACCTGCAGCTGGCTATACCCATGAAGGGTGAAACCTCACCATCTTTACCTGGACTGTGGGCTGTAGCAACTCATGTGAAAGCTTATCTGGAAGTACCCAGAACATGGATGGCAAGAGCTCTCCTAAGATGAGACAGACACTGGCTTGGTTTGGGTTTAATTGATTTCAACCGGTGAGGTATTTTGTTAATAAAAATGAAAAAAAAAAAAAAATAACCCTTTTTTTTTNGAGCTCTCCTAAGATGAGACACTGGCTTGGTTTGGTTTTAATTGATTTCAACCGGTGAGGTATTTTATTAATAAAAATGAAAAAAAAAAAAAAAAAATTACCCTTTGTTTTATACCTCCAAGCACAACAACAACAACAACAACAACAAAAAAGTCAAATACTTTTTTTTTATTTTCTTTTTAATGCATATATTCAGTTTCAGGCCGGCCAGTTTTTATATGTGAATACAGGTATATGGACATGCTTCCTAGTTTTGCTCAAAAATCTAGAAATAAACAGCAATTTCTTGCAATTTAAAAGTGTGCCTTTAAATAAAGCAGAAATGCAGGCTTCTTCTTTGAGGTGGATTTCCTCTTTAATAACTGGCCGGTAGAATCTGACTTAAAAACAGACACAATAGCTTATTTTTAATTACTATAACCTTGTAAAATCTATTTTCCTTTGTGTCCTACCCCAGCAGCACAGTGAAATTTCCTGCTCCAATCTGACAGACAGGCCATCACAGAGCCCAGATGCCAAGCTGCTGACAACAGTCATCCCACAGCAGCATCTGGCCCCTTAGTGGCCTCCACAGGCAGAGAAGCTGACAACTCTGGAGTTGCCCGTGGGTCTGTCATGCAGTTCGGCTGCTGGCTGAGTCGACTTATTCTACCCAGTGCCATTTTTCTTTGACTTACCTTTGATCCTGAGATATTTGCATATCATTATGTGCTTGAGAAAAAGTTCCTCTGTAAATCTCTTATGAGCCCTGTGTGTTTGTGCTTTCTTAAAGTACGAGGTGATAGTGCACGAAGGGAGAGTCACGATGTGCGCTGCTTGAGATGTTGGCACGAGACAGCCTCTCCCACCACTTGCATAACACACCCAGCATTGGTACAGGCTGAGACGTGACACTCTGGGAAACCACGCAACACCTAAAAGCAGCCCTGCTAATGACACAAGGCTGAACTGCAGGGACCTTTCCACCTGCATGTAACTGTGTTGTTAGTCTCCCAAAAAAGCTGACTTTACTCTTCCTTTCCATCCTGATTGCCACAGTCATTAGCAGAGGTCTACAGTGCAGCTGAATTCCAGAGTCAGAGAGCTGGCACACCAAGAAGTTGGAAGGAGGGGATGAGAGCAAAGGAGAGAAAGGCTGCAAGCTAGCCAGCACAGCAGAAACAGGGACTGGGGCAAAAATAGAAGAGAACAAACGCTGGTGAAATAAGTTCCAGGGGAGTTATTGACAAGCCCAGTTCTCAGGAATTCATCTAGCCTCCAAAAACCATGCATCCCTACGTCAGGGATCTACATACATCTATTACCTTTATGAAAAATGTGTATTGTTGTTTCTAGATTCCCTGCTTCTTTCCTGTGAGTTACTTGTCCCTAAGGATCTTTTACTACAATGCAGCTCATCACAATGAAGCAGTGACCCTCTTTTTCTTCCTTAAATATGTCTGTTCCTAAGTTTCAGATGCTAGCAGTTCTACAGTATTTTTTACTGTGAAGTTTCCTTTCATTTTTTAATGCCAAAAGATGTAACATAACTCAGGAAATCAAATCTAATTATTTGTAAATATGGAATTAATTACCCCCCCCCCCCAAAAAAAAGGGGTTTTTTTATTATTATTTTAACTGTTTAGGCAAATAAAATATTATTGGATACATGACAAATTCTAGAACAAGTTCAAAATGAGATCTTTACCAGATTCTCCTATTCAGCAGCACTGAAGTTGGTACCAGGACACACCAAGCAAAATTGTAATCAGTTTAACTGTCACTGAGTGCCTCCCTTCTAATAACTTAAAGGCAAATGTTGGGCTCACTGAACTTTGGCCGCATGGAGATAATGATACACTACACCTGTATCAGAATAAATCCTATTGTGTATGTAAATACACAGATTTCCATTGCAAGACAGAATACAAACTGGTAATTGCAGGGTTCACCTTGTACAAGCTGCCCTGATTCACCAGCTACTGCAGCATTTTCAGACACTACTCCAGCTCTTCTGCCACGAGCCTGAGCCAAGGGAAAGCAGGAGCCTGTTGCTCCTGGGGCCCTTACAAGCTTTGCCTTTTGTCATAGCCTGATGGGGATGCTGAAAGGTAGCACAAAGTAAAAATTCATGTTTGTACACATGGTGTGGGACATGGATTAGCAGTGACTGGCCTGTTTCCTTATTTGGACTAAGTATTAATTGTTCAGAAAAATGTGAGCCAGATCTTCACAGAGACTTTATTTTACTAAGATTTGGGAGCCATTTTATGAAATGACCCACCTGCTTAGATTTCTCCATCAACAATTGCTTAGTGCCTATGAAAATCAATTCAGGATTGCACTAACTGCATATATAAGGTACCACTGAAAATTTTCACATGCCAGAGCTGAAGCTTGTGGGACTGAAAATTTTATGCACCCTTTAAAATGCCAGGGTTTTTCAAAAACATATGAAGTTCAGCAATCTGTAAAACCTTACTGTTTTTTTCTCAGTTGTCCCACACTCAAAAGAATTGCTACCCCTACATGGCCCTGAAGCTAGAAAAAAATAGTTTAAAAAAACCCAACCAAAGGCAACCATTCAGGGTATTAATATTCTATGTAGTTTATTACAGCAGATTTTACTGTAGAAAAGAGTAGAAATCTCTTCTTACATCTTTTATACATTACCTGAAACTTTAAAACTCTTAATACGTGCTAAATATCAAGGGCAATTTTCAGAAGTGACATTTCATTTTATAACCCATCTCTGTTTAGCCCAGAAAAGGGAATTTTATGCCTTAATACTCAATCTCTTGGCAATAAAATGCTTCCAGATAAGATATGAACTTGCAATTGCATTTCTGTTTAATTAATCCATATAGGGCTTTGTCTTGGCTTTACAGACCTTTTTGTTTTTCTGACTTTTGGACAGTTGCAAAGAATGGCATGTAATCTGATCCAATTTAGGTGATAATAACCTGATTCAGCATAAAGTCTACTCAGGACAAAGATAGATATTCAAATTATGTGATCAAGCTTGGGCCAGTAGAGTAAGTGATACCAGCTCATTATTTCATTTCCTGTATGTATTTGCTTCATTTTTTTCATAGTAAGCACTCAAGACTAGATTTTGTATGTAGCTGAAATTAGAGTCAAAGCCTTGGGTTTACTACATTGGTAGTATTCCAATCCAGCTTTGCAAGTAAGTACAGACTTTACAAGTAAGTATAGGTAAATACAGATTACATGCTGAACGATGAAACTGTTGAGCCCCTTTCAAAAATCCAACCTATATTTTAAAAAACAAAAACAAAAAACAAAAACAAATACACAAACTCTCTGAGCTACAGCTTCCCTTGCAAGTGTAAGCAGAATCTGTAAAGAACTTTTGTCACCGTATATCTGCATTTTCACTAATCATTCATTTCCCTGGATATGGAATCAGCCTCATTCATGTAGTAGCTACTTTGAAAAATCTTGAGATTAACAGTAACAAAATCTAATATAATGATGCTGCCCAAGATGTGGCATTTCCCATTTTCCAAATTAGAAAAAAGTTTAAAGAGATTATTACAATCACTTTTAAGCAGTCCTCAAATTTTCTTTGCCTTTTTTGAAAAACCAAGGAGAGCAAGACTCCAAATTAGAATGCCTTAAGGTTTGATTTGGCATACACTGCTAAATTTTCAAAAGAGCAGATCAATAAATATGTGAAGTTCACATTCATGAAGTCTGAAAATGTCCTTATCTTTGTGCTATTATTTCTTTTCTGTCATGAAAGAAAACATGGCATCACCTCAGTGATGAGACTATTACACTTCAAGGTTAGTGAGCAGCAAGACACAGCCATAAAACTTTACATAAGTGAAAGGAAATTAACAAATGCAACAGATTCCATAGCTGTATCACATAACAGACCTTCTCATCACAACACATCATGGTTTGAAAGTATAGTACTGAAATCACTGCTAAAAAGCCAATCAGAAAATAATTGAGAAGTTCTACAACTATGTGACACATTTTTCACTGGTGTTGAGTAAAAAAAATTTGAATAAAATCTCCAATAAATCTATCAAATTTTCTATGTCATCAAATGAAATACCTTTTCACCTCTCTCTTTAACCTACAATAACCTTTTACAAAGCTAGCTGCAAAATTTTTTATTCCTTCTTTTCTGTAGCTGCTTTCTCCCTTCCTCTCAAGCTCTCTTGCTCCTCCCTCCCAGCAAATTCTTGTGTCACCTCTTGACCAGCTCTGTCACTGCAGGTTTCCTTCCCAGAGTAAGTTTCACATACCAGCAACTTGCTCCTTTTAAAAGTTGCTCCTTGCAACTTTTCCCCTTTTCCTCTTGCCTGTTTGATCTAGTCTTACTAGCCGGAGCAAATGAGATCTGTCAGTCAACACCCTTTCACACATCCTTATTCCAAAGCCTTAAAAAGATATACTTTCCAAGGAATTCTACCTTTTAATAAAACTTCCATCCAAAATGTATGGCCCAGCACTTCCAGTGACTTGTACATTTTTCATAATGGTGGCTTTTCTATGCCCAACCACAAGACATAACCTTCTGGTGTAAACCTGAGCAGGAACAGTTCTGCTGTGTGCAGACAGGAAGATTAATCAAGTCCTTCAGAGACAGAATAATTACTCTATTTGTACTGCACTCAAATTTGTGATGCAAATAGACACTGTATATCATCAGAGTCTGAGAAAGCACCTGAATCACTCAAGGAAGCTCTAGTTACCACACAGTTATTATTAGGAAATAAATAAACAAAGCTCCACAGACACATATCTCACCTTAAAGGCACTTATAGTCTTATGTTCATGACAGAGGCAGTTGCTCTATACTAATTAGTGCTAGTTCCATCCAAAATCCTTTCAAAAGAGAGATCTCTAAAAAAAAAAAAGAACAAAAATAGAAAATAATCCCATACTAGATGATCCATACACCTTAGATTTCCTTGGTCTCAGACCTTTAACACAGCAAGATGCAGGAAGTGCTGAATGCTAAATGCAAACATCCCTCCTTCTGCAACACACAGCAACTCCTGCCTATGCTTTACATTGCTAAAGGTAGTTGCTCATTTTAACAAGTGCTTCTTCTTTGCTTTCTTGGAGTATTTCTCAGCCTAAGTAGAACAAACTCCTGACTTACACAAACAGCTCCTGCAAAAAGTTGAAATACCTGTTTGTATATTCTGATTAAAGCAAAAAGTATCTCAGCACTATCTGCAAGGAGATGGAGAGTTTAAAAAAAGGTTACAGAAGCTAGAAATACTAAAGATTATTTCTTTTTTTCCTCTGGCAAGAGTTCCCAGCTTTAAAATCTTGCCATATTTTGTATCTGGACTTGGAGATCTCTGTGTTTACTCTCCTAAATTCTGGTACTGTGGAAGGTAAGGAGCAATCAGTAACAAATAAATCTTAGATTGACCACAAGTAGCAATAGAAACATTAAGAATATCAGTTACGGTAGTTTGAGAGAAACAGTACTGCAATAATTTCAAAATCAGAAATCTGAAAGCACTCTATTTACAGTGAAGGATTTACTGTATGAATCTAAACAATCTGAAATTTTTCTTGAACAATGAGATTTAACTCATGAAAGTTTTTCAGCTGACCAACTCTTCATACCCTGAAAAAACACTGCCTAAATAGATAATGCAAGAGCAGTAGTGGAACAAAGCCGAAACAAATAATAGATCATAAATTAACTATTATACTGTACTCGTGTCATTTTTTCTTGTTCCATGAGCAGCACATTTTCAGCAAAGTTTTCACTCAACCTGTTTATGGCAAAAATAAATTATTAGTATAAACCAGATCCATACTTCCAAATCTCTTTAACTCCATTAACACCTTGATTTTCACCTGCCATCAGGTATGAAAAATTTTATCTCCATCCATTATAGTTTAAAAAAAAATCCTCTGTCATATAATTTTGAATGCCAATAGAGTCTGCAGCAGTGAAGAGTCAATACCCTGTCCACATGCATGCTTTCATTAACTCTTTTGTTCAGGTATCACTATTCAGATGTCCATACCAATAATATAAATAAATAAATAGAGCCTCAGATGATTTTAAGAATGTCCTTCTATCAACATGAAGAGACATAGCCCAAATAAGATAAAGAAGCAAGTAACAAACTAAGTCCACTGCTTAACACTGGTTCTGTGTAATTTAACCTCATAGTGTATATGCTTCTCTGAGAATGAAATCCATGGCCTCACTTCAACAACATAGGTTTCAGACACATACTAAAAGAGATTTTATGTTAGACATGAATAATATCAAAATACCACCCTTTCAAACTGCCATAGACACATGTGTAGACAGCTTATATATAACTGATGAAAACTGTGGGAAACCCTATTCTACCTGACATTCCCTTAAATCAAGATTTTTAGCACAGTGGACAGCATCTTAATTCTAGGCAGGCTGAAATGAGTCAATACAGCATATTTTGGAAGCACATCCACTCCTAGTTGTCTGTTGAAAATACAGGGAACAACATCCTGGAATTTAAGTACCAGCGCTCAAATTCAGCCATGATTTGCATCTTGTTTCCCAGACAAGCCACTAGAGGGTGAGACAATAGCGAAGTTGGTAAGATGTGAACAGGTCTGTCTCAGGGCGAGCAGGCAGGGCAGGCTGGGGAAATGAGCTCAGTGGCAGCTCACCCCTACCTCATTTTGCATGCTGAGACACCGGCAGCACAGACCAACACAGGAGCAGGAACATGAGTTTGATGGTCACACAGCAGTAATTTTTCTTAATGTATCAGAGTTGAAGATTCACTGTAAGTGAAGACATCATTTCAGTGGATTGGCAATAGATCTCTCCTTCAAGTCACCAAGCAGCTGAGCAGGTCACTAATGACTAAACGTTGTTGGCATTTGATGCTAACAGATACCCAAGAGCTTTCTATAAAGCAAATAGTTTGATGCTTTCTGTCTCTGCATATGTTGCTAAAAAACTATATAATAAAGAAACCTTAGCAAAATTTCTGTTAGCTCTAAATTCACCACACACCTCCCCTACAGTAGCCGAATTTCTTAAGAAAACTCCTGCTTTATCATCTCTGCAAAATCAAATTCTGACATGGCAGAAGTGGGCACCACTTCACTTAAGTTCAAACTGACATGAGACTTGGTCTGGGTCCTGTAAATTCAAAACCTATGATAGAAATACTTGATACAGCCCATAGTATTCCGTGTGGAATCAGACTGCACCACTCCCAGCTATGGCTGTACTTAACAATCCTACCACTTCATTTATCAAGTACAGAAATTTGTACATATTAATTGATATTTTATATGTAACTCTATATTGCCAATTGCATAAAGATGTTGCAGTTCAAATGCAACCACAGGAAAATTTTGCAGAAGTCAGAATAATCTCTGCCAAGTTACACAGTGCTACAGACATGTTCTTGAAAGATCCATCCCCTTCAGAATGATGGTGAATGAACTGAAGCATTTCTCTTTGAGACTGACCACTTATCTCTGGGTTTTCTTCTTTTCCATATTAACCATTGCAAGAGGAAAATTTATGTTAAGCCATCTTCCATTTCTATTTACAATGACACACATATTGGTATTTAGGAAACCGGGAAAGCAGCAGCCTTTGTAGGCTCACATGGTATAGAAAAGCTCACCAACTTCCCCTCTCACCCCCTCATGTCACAATTTGTTTTGTTGCACTTGTCCAACTAACAACAAAATAATATTCTTTTATGGCTCTTCCAACACAGGATCTTTCACAGAAGTGATGGCATTTGGAAACAACCTTTTCAAGAAATTTAGCAAATGTATTTTATTCTCATAGTATTTCCATTATTTTCTGCTTGTTGTAGATTCTGTACAATTTCTTCTGAAACTGGTGAGTTTCTTATGGATTTGAACATAGAGTTTAAAAAATAAACTCTCTTTCCTTTATGATTTTACACTACTTAAAACATCAGCAATTTGCTTATTAAATCAATTATTATTTTTTTCTGTATCCCTTTTTTTCTCGTATGTTCTCTAACTTAACAAAAACCCTCATTCAAAAGAGAGAGAAAAGAAAATAATTTTGAAGATGCTACAAACAGAGGTGGTGGGAACAATTATCTGTGATGTGTTTGATTAGGAGATCAACTTGCATCAAGAAAGCAAGCAAAAAAGCAGGCTCTGAACCTGCATGATGAAATGGTGGAAAAAAATTTCACTGTCACCAAAGCAACAGTTCGACATCCAGTAACAGATCTGCACTGGAGGTGAAGAATTCCTATCTGCACTTCCAGTGCTATTACCTGAGATGCACTTCTACTTCCTCATATTTTACAGAAGAATGATGCATTTGAATTTCTAAACACACTGAGTGGCATGACAAAAGCTATTGGGTGCCTCTTATTAACATGGAGGAGCACAGGAAAAGCAGCAGCAATGATTGACTGGAATCTTTATGAAACCACATGCATGTGTGTGCACACTTGTTTTTCAACACTTTTGTGTCTTCATGCATGAGAACATGTAAGGTAAGGCAGAAGGCAAAAGTAGAAGATATATTTTACATCCTAAAGTGATTCTATAAACATGTTAGGAGAATTCTACCTGGCATGCCCTCAGATTTAGAAGTTCTTTTGTTATAGCCAGTAACAGTCAAGAAGCTCAAGAAAAGGAGGATATATATGCATGTATTGGTGATGTAATATAGGGAAAAATGACTTATTTTCTAAGTAAATAAATTCAAAAATTAATGCTTTTTTATGTTTTCTGGTGCCTACTGACTATAGCCTTGTTCTTTTTTGTGTGCAAGACTCTATATTATATTCACAAACAGAAACCTTAATTTGTACCTGTACTTCACAGAAAATGTGATGCTGCATCAGCAGCAGGTTATAAAAAAAGTCCCTGACATCTGTAAACCCCTTTTCCTAAAAGCAATTCATGTAACATTCTTGAGTAGGGATGTCCCCTAGCCCTCTAAGGATGAAAACATCCCTTGCAGTTAGAAGTCGCACTTGTCTTTCTGCTGTTCTCTGTAACTATAATTTCTTCCCACGTTTATCTCCCCAAGTCAACTCTTGTAAATGATTCTTTAAAACCATTTGTTATCTTCAGTTTTTAATTGATGCTTGTTGTGAAATATTATGAGCTGCTCTGCATGAAGGACACAGGGTAGGTGCTCACAGCACTGCTTGGTAGCACACCACCACAATATCTCAATACAAGGCCACCTTCACGAGGAAATTACTGGGCTCCTTCCTTCGCTACTGAGCTTTGCCAGAGATACAACCCCACACATCTTCTACAAATGCTTTTGTAGAACTTGGGAAGGAATTAACATAGCTCTAAAATTTCTGCCTGTTTGGCAGTCAGCACGGGAGACTCAGTGCAGGAGTTTCACAGTGAGCAGTCCTGCTATAATAGCACTGCCCAGCATCACCAGCTGATCCCGCTGTCAGCAAGAGAGTGCTGCAGGGGAAAAGGGACTGCAATTAAAACAGAAGCACTGCGTATACATACAAACACCTACCTGCCAGAAGTCTGAGGACCACAGACTTTCAAATACACTGTGCACAGAATTAGATAACAGGGCAAAGGAAATAACAAAAAAGAGAAGCATTAAATGTTAATTCCACAGAAATTCAAGACATACCAATACTGAGCTTTGGTAGACATAGATATATATTCCTTTGCCCTTCTATATTCACTAATTAACCTGGCTGCAAATAAATACATTAAGGATCAATTAATTAAAATAATTTAAAGATTAAATCTAATCCTTAAACAATATGACAGCAAGATCTTACAAACACTCATGTTTAATAAATGAAAAAGACAGGAGCTTGACCCTGGAATTTGCCAATATTTGTTGCAGAGATTTCATTTCCAGTCCTGGACTCCACTCAAAGAAGACAAACAAAAACAACAGGAAGCCTAATTTCACTTTAGTTGACTGAAATTAAAAAGAGCAGCCAGTCTGTTTTGGCTTACATCAGAAAATACTTCTGTGTATAAATGGCTGTTTTGTTCTTCCACAAAGACTACCTCTGCCTTTGACCAAAGGTAAACCACTTCTCAAGTTTTCCCACAAATTTTCTTTACTAGGTGAGAATCTAACATAAAGAAATAGTTGCAGAAGCCGTTCGAATGGCTGTGTAATTCCTACTCTACAAATAGACATTTTCCTTTATCTAGGGCCATTCTGATTGCATTTTAATTCAGCTTGTGGAATGTCTTCTTACATGCAGTCATCTCCTTCAGCTTCTTTCAATCCTATGCCTCTAAAAAGGCAGAGCAGAGCACGTCTGTCTTGCATAACTGAATTATGTGGGGATCACTTAGAAACCAGGAAGCATAGAGAGGATGGAGAGTGCTACCACATCTGAGTGTTAATTGGTATGTGATAAATGTGCAAAAGCAGACTTTCTGCAAACACCTGTCTGCAGCATCCGGCAGCTATTTAATTTTCTACTCTGTAAAACTACAAGAGATTAAACCCTAGCCCAAGACGATCTAATATGCATTTGGATTAAATCTGATGAAGACTTTTCCTATTTTCAGAGACACTTAACACAATTTAATTCCCAGGATATATCTCCTTTCTCTGCTATTTTTCATGTAGACTTTGCAACCTTTATTCACGTCCCCTAATAAAGCAATGGAACTCTACAAGTCAGATATTCAGGCTGAAGTACTTTAAGGATAACATAGATTAGTATTTATAAATCAGAAGCAAGGAAGGTCTTGAATATTTTTCTACTGATCTGACCTAAAATAAGATAGCTCTTCACACTAAGCTTGGCTCATTTATGTCCTCAGACCATGCATGTCACAAAGCTGGCTCTTTGGTGAACTCCACAGGAAGAGTCACCTAAAAGCTTTCTTTACAGAGATTGGAGAGAGATACTCACCATTATGGGGCTATATTAAGACAGAGGTCTAAAACTTTACACAATTAGCATTGAATGAAAGCTTAAGTAAGAGTTGCGAAATATAGTTCTTTCTTAAAAAGTCACTTTGAGACCATTCACATTAAAAGGTAAAGGGATAACAGTACATTGCAAATCTCACTCGAGTTATGGCTAGTTCAGTACAGAAATCAAGTCCCACAGAACATACCAACATTCAGTTGGAATTTGAAGCCAACGGCAGAACATTTTCCCCAATGTATATATTTAGAATTGTCCTCCAAAAAGACTTCTTCAGTAATTCTCATAACTGGTCTCTGAACAACACATTGTACTTTTTTTTTTCCTCTCTTCAGAACAATTTGAAGAGAACAGTAAATGCTTGGTCTTGGCTTACACATCTACAGAGAATGAAGGCATTGAATGGTCTGGAGCAAAATTTTACTAAAGAGTCTGAGAGAGCAGAGATTGTTGAACCTGGAGAAAAGGAGGCCCAAGAGAAATCTCACTGGTCTCTAAAACTACCTGAAAAGAGGCTGTATTGAGGTGTGGATTTGTCTCTCTTTTCATGTCTCAAGTGACAGGATGAGAGGAAATTACCTTAAATCAGTGAAAGTGGGCTTAGGAATTGGAGCAAATTTTCCAAGGAAGTGGCGGTGTAACTATTTCTGGAAGTGTTCAGAGGCGTCTGGATATGGCACTTGGGGATATGGTTGATGGGTTATTATGTTGGTGCTGGGCTGACAGTTTGGCTGGATGATCTTGATGATACTTTTAAAACTTAAATGCCCAATTTAAAGTATTAACTTTCCTTGTATCTGCTTTCAACTTCATCTTCAAACTTCCATAAATATGCACTGTGCAAAGGGTACAAAAAATGTTTTTTGTTTTTTTTTTTTCTGTTTCTAGTTGGGATATGTTTTTGATTTCTTTACAACCTTGGGTCTCAGTTCTAGTTATGAAAATACAGGCACTCACTGTTTTGTACCTTGCCAACTTGGCTAGGATCCATTTTAGAGTCTTCATGGTGACTGAATAAATGAGACATATAGAACTTTGCCTGCTTATATAAAGAAAAGCTACTTCAAACCTTTAGAGAAAGAAAATAAGAGGTAAATAGAATACAACATCTCGCTCATACATGCATGCTTGGTATGCTACTATACCTGCAAAGTTTTATCTCTTTTCAGATTCAAAATCATTATTTTAAAGAAGGGGTTCAAAAAAACCTGCCAGGGTTCAGTATGACCGAGTTGTGCAATTAAAGACTATTCTACTACTCCAGTAGAGTATGGAAATTCTTTTGAAAAAACTCAATTAATAGCATTATTAGTGATTTTTTTACTTTAGTGTAAATTGTGCTTATATGTTTGTTACCTCATAAGAAGAATCATTGATTTTCCAGTACTCTCTGTGAGGTAGTAGGAAAGGAAGAAGCTGCCCTTGCCGCTTCTTTGGGAACACAAACTATGCACTGCTTTTCCTTCAGACTCAGACTCAGAATATTCTGAGCTGGAAAGGACCCACACAGATCATCGAGTCCAACTCTCAAGGGAAAGGGGGTTATTAGCACCATGCTCTGACCAACTGGGCTCATCCCAGTGGCAACATGCTACCTCTCTTTTACTGCCTTCTGCATAGCTGGTGACCAGCAGGGTCCATCTATTTTATTGTAGTAATCTGCTTTTTCACATTTGATTGCTACTTTTAGTAATGAACTAAACAAACACAGTTTCAAACCACAGAAACAAATAAAACAACAGACATTGTAGGTTGCAAGATAGCATAAAATGCCCAGTACTCAAATCAACCCCAAATTTCCCAAGGCTATGACCAAAAAACTAACATTCCTATGGACTATGATAGTTTACAAAATCTACAGCAAAATGACACAAAGTTACTATGTTATTTTAAAAATACAATAAATCCTGCACACATTAAAAACTGCCACTAAAGTAGCCTGGATCTATCATTACTAGCTGCTAATTTTTAGCATTAGTCAGAAAAAAAAATCAGTGAAAAAAATTCACTGTAACTTTTGAGAAATAAATGCGAAGACTACATACACTGATGGAGCTTCATTTAACAGACCCCTTTGGGTCTACAGACAGAGAATAATTTGTACAAGTCTCACCTTTCTACTGTAAGTCATGGAGGTAGCAGGGAAGCAGCAGAGGATTACTGGTAGCTTGGTGGGATGCAGTGGTGAATGGGGAAGCAGACTGCCCTGCAGTGACATGCATATCCACATAGCAAAAAGCAGCAGTACACATCCAAGCAGGCCTCCTGTGGTATGCTTTAATTCAAATTATTATCCCAGCTTGCAGATTTTTTTTTTAGGGATTCAAAAACAAAGAAACAAAAAAAGTAGAAGTTGTGTTTGAAACACAAAATTGCATGAGTCTGTCTTCATCTACTGGGCCACATCAATGCAAAATTATCAGCACATCAAAGGAGGTGATTCTCTTGCCCGGTTCTGCTCTTGTGAGAACCTATCTGGAGTGCTGCCAGTACTGTTGCTCCCAAAATAAGAAAGACATGAAACTGTTGAAGAGAATTCAGAGCAGGGGCACAAAGTTGGTAAGAGAACTGGAATACCTCCTCTATGAAGACGTATGGGGAAATTTGGGCCTGTTCAGCCTGGAAAAGAGAAGGTTGAGTGGACAGCCCATGAGAACCTTCCAGTATCTGAAGGAAGCCTACAGGGAAGCCAGAGAGGGACTCTTCATCAGAAACTGTAGTGATAGAAGAAGGAGTAATGTCTACATATCGAGAGGGGGGAAAATTTAGGATAGATTTACAGAAGAAATTATCTGCTTAGAGGGTGGTGAGGCATTGGCAAATCACCAGAGAAGGTATGGATGTCCTATCCCTGGAAGTGTTCAAGGCCAGGTTGGATGGGGCATTGAGCAACCTGATTTAGTGGAAGGTATCTCTGCTCATGAACGGGAGGTTGGAACCAGATGATCTTTAAGGCTTCTTTCAACCCTAACCACTCTATGATTCTATGACTTACAACAGCAGTGGTGTATTAAACTCCAGGAAAGAGGTCCAGGTATTGTTCACTGAATCCAGCAAGGTTTCTACTCCTTCAGTGTGGAATGAATCTTTGGTCTCTGCATGTTAATCAGATGCAAAACCATGACATGGGTAGATTCTTTAAAAAACAAAACAAAAACAAAAAAAAAAGTGAATCTCCTAAGTATTAGTATCGCTGTATTCAAAGAAACTTTACTTTTAAAGTAACTAAACCTAAGAACTTCCTAAAATCCATCTAAAGTACTGAAATGAGCTGTCCATAGTCAAAATCTCTTGGGTCAGTAGCCAAAGCAGGCTGTTAGACCTATATGTCTTTAAAATGTGAGAACTTAACATTTGTTTTAGCATTGGTCATTCAATCTACTTTAATGCATTTCTGGGATCTAAATGATGCACATTTAGCCTGCTCTCTGTGTGGGGCTGATTTTCACCTCAGTGCATAAAACACTTAATTATAAAACACATCAAGTTTCCAAACAAGAATCAGAAGCTCTCCGGAAATACCTTAGGATTGATTTTGAAGCACTCTAGTAAAGATAACAAAAAGTGAACAGCATCTGCCTAGCTCAGAAGGCTGAAATTGGAGAAGATTCTTCAGGCACCACAACAAAAGAGATGTTTAAAGAGGGATTTAAAGGAAATAATAGAGAAAACTGAGATAATATTAGGATAGTGCTTTCAAAATGAAGGAAAAGCACAGAAGAAAATGCCTATATGCTTCCATATAGGCAAGACTTACAGTGAGTTTGGAGGAAAGAATCAGCTCACTAATAAACCTGAGATGACAGAGAAGAAGAGTGTATTTTTTGAAAGACTTTCAAAGTATAGTGATGCATGTTAATGTGATGCAGAAAAGGCTAGGGGACAAAAGCAGAGAGGCAGGTGACTATTAACTGAAGCCGCAGTGGTCATAGAAAATTTTGATGTTCAACTGAACCTTCTTATTCCCATTTGTTAGAGGAAAATATTCCATTAAGTACAAGGAAGAAGCAGTATAACACAGTAAAAAAGAGACACTTTAAAATTCAAATCTGAGAAAGAAAGACCATGAAAGAGGATTCCATAGGGTGCCTGCATTCTGATGGAGGTGAAAGAAGCAGAAGTCAAATGAAGGAAGACTTAGCAAATAGGCTGGGTAAGCTGCTGTTCTGGCAGACCCACACTTCAAAACAGGAATTGAATAATGGGGAAATGAAGTCCAGAGAGGCTTGTTAACACAAGTACCAAAGAGAAGAGACATCTGCAGCACAGATAACTCTAAGGATTTTAGGATCCTGCTTGGGGAAGAACTATCATAACCCAAGGGTTCAGTTCCCCTAGAGAAGCAGAGAGACTCTGAGCTTTAACATAATAGATTATTTTGAACTGATACTGATACATTTGAGCTAATGCTGCTGGGAAAAAAAAGCCAAGCTCTTTCCTAAACATCTGTGGAATTCATATGTGCACATGCAAAAGGATGAACATCATTGAATGCTTCACTCTTTGTCTTTAATTGCATAATTTATCTAAGATATTTAATATATCTCCCGTATTTCCTCATGGAATGACAGTGCAGCTTCGCAAAAAAGGCAAAGTGTGATTGAATTTTTATGCACACCAACCCCCCCCCCCCCCCTTATTAATATCTCTTGGTGATTGCCATCTGATTTTCAGGTCCTGACTTCTTTCTAATTTACTGTATTATACTGACAATTTCTTGTGATTTCCTGCACAAGGTTTTTTCCCAAGGAAGCAGTAATAAATAAATTTTTAAAAAATGGATTTGCTGTGATCTTTCCTGTCATCCAAAGTATGTTCACAACGCTGAAGAGGAATATGGCATGTAGCCCACACCCTGCTCCTTTCTATCAGTATCTGAACCAGCCTAGCTATAGTTTAAAGGTAAAGCATCTCTACATTTCACAAGTGTCTCATCACGATTTGTATTGCAATTGCAATACAGATATACCCCAGCTGTGTTTCTGTCTGGAGCTCCCAGTCTAGCTATAAGCTTGCCAACATTTTGGTTGATCTCGCCTGAGGACTTTTAATTCAATTAGTATATGGTGGCTGGCATTTCACAGGTGAGATGAAAGATAAATCATGCACTCTGGCTTTTGTGTATTGAAGATTTCTTTTTACACAGATTGGAAAGTGTGATATCGACTGAACTAATAAAAGACTACTTGAGTTTAGGAAAGATCAGAGGAACAGACTCTTTCTTGTAAAAAAGACACAATTCCTTTTCTCTCTATAGGGTCCAAAACTCTGTGTGTGTGTGTGTGTGGGTGTGTATGTGTATGTTCCTCTTCTCCAGCATTTTCTTTTCTTTGACATTTGAAATTGGAAAGAGGTTGGGTTATTTGATTGTTTTGTTTTGTTTTTAAAGGAGTTACTATTCCTATTTCTCCATTCATTTTTTAGCAACCTACATACTAAAAGGCTTATTTATCATTCTACATGAATGAGCATTGGCATTTCAATGTATTGAACCGCATTTTTTTCCACTCATTTGGATATACTTTCTCCTGATAAGCTCTTCAGGGTGTTACTCAGCTGCAGATTTTTTTTTTTCCTGAAGTAAGGCCTTAATTCATACTAAAGGCTGTTATGATTATGAAAAGTAATGATATTTGGTATGATATTATAATTAGGCAGCTTGAATAAGTTTCAGTATGTTGCAGAAAATGCTGGTCCAAACACAATAAATATTGTTTTGGACAGTGTTTAAATCCAGGAAACAAATGCATGAACAAATTTTACCTTATTTCACAACTCCCAAAGAATATTGTTTCATTCTGTAGCCAGCGATACATGCCACGCCAGGTTAGTACCAAAAAATTCTTGGAAAAACCCAGTTCAGAAGCAATTAATATATGCCAAGTGCAGAACAAGAATTGCCTTTTGCAGGAACTCAGGGAAGAAAGGAAGGTATATCGACTTTGGAAAAATGGGCAGACCACTCAGGAAGTGTTTAAGGATGTTTTTAGGTCATGCAAAAAGAATATTTGAGAGGGGAAAAGCTTAATTAGAACTTAATCTGGCCACTTCCATAAATAATAATAATAAATGCTTTTTATAAATACATTAACAGCAAAAAAAGAGGCAAGGAAAATGTCCATTCTGTATTTGATTCAAGAGGGAATATAGTCACCAAAGATGAGGAAAAGGCTGAGGTACTAATTTTAAAAAGAAAAAAAAAAAAAAAGAAGAAGCCAACAAAAGCTCAGTCTATCCAACTGGATTATTTTTGGTTCAGCTTAGGTGTCCCTGTCTGAATTTTCCTTAACAACTTCCTTACTCATTCAGTCAATACAGAAAAAAAATAAAATACAGATGTAAACAAAGCAGATGTGTTTATGCACATGTTAACCAAATGGTTCATGTCTTTCCTGTCAGAATGTCAGAATTGACTGGAATTGTTGATATGTGTATGTGTGTAAGACAGACAACATCACTGAATACATGGTTGATATCTGTTAAGTAGGGCAGGTAGGGAAACTGGGACAGATACTCTGCTCTCATTTTCAATCTGGGCAATACCAAGAGAATTAGAAGGGTTAAGTGATGGTTAAATTAGGGCAGAATTTGACCCCAAGAATGTTAGAAAGCTGAAACTGTAATCAACATTTTGTTGCCTACAATTTTAAACACAGTCCTTATACAACACCACAGTGTCAATCCACAAAGTCAATTACCTGTATATTCACTTCAAATTTAAATGCAACATTGCAACAGCATTGTGATGAAGCTAGAACATGCAATATTTTTTTCCCAGACTCAATCTTTTTTTCTACTTTTTGTACTGCATAACACCTAAAGGCACATAAGGCAAGTGATGAAGTTGCATGGGTTGTGGAGCCCCTAACTCTTCTAGAAGAACAAGCTTGACACCTCTGCTCCACATAAGGTGAGTTAAGGAAAAGGATCATAGTACCAGAGTTCCTCCTGCAATTTAAAAAAGGATTCACACTTCATCTGCAATTTTGTAAGGCCTTAAAGAGAAAAGGATAGGATTACAGATGTTTTTTCCTTCTTTTTTTTTTTTTTTTCCCTGTCCCTGTAGTGTGCTCACAATAATCTTCTCACGCCAGAGCACAAAAAACTCCCTCTTTTCTAGCATCCTCCCACTTCTCACCTCCAAGCAGGCATGCTGTGCTGGAATGGATTTTCTCCTCCCTCCCTTCCTGGCACTATACATTTATTAAAATACAATACCAAAACCTTTTCCATCATTCCCTTTTTTCTGATGTTATTGTGGGTCCTAGGAGATCAGGTGCAGTGAAGGAGTAACTTCTAAATTATGCATCTTCTTGGGAGAGAAGAGGGAGGAAAGGTCATTAAAGAAGACAGGAGCAAAAGGCTTCCAATTCAAAAGTAAGCCAGATAGTTAAATGGTGGGAAGACAGAAAATTAGAGGGCAGGGGACAAAGAAAAAATGCCCAAATGCTATTTACACACACAAATACACAACATACATATGGTTAATAGGCTAATAGTCTATTAATTGAGGCAAACAGCTAATACCAGTTCTTAAGCTTCTACTAAATATCTTAGTATGAAAATTCAGCTGATGGAACAGGTTTGCTTTTCTCATTATATACCATTCTTCACAAGCAGTTGAATGTTTTGGCATCTCTAACTCTGAATAAGATAATACTTAACCCACTCCTGGGCACATAATCTCAGTTTATGTTCTTGTGATCAAATCCTTCCTGATACAATCTAAAAGGCACTTCAATTCATTATCAGTCATGACTGGGTATAATGAAAAAGCAAGTACACATTCTAGTAGATACAACCCATAAAAGCTTTTGAATTTTCTGGGAGTGAGAGGATATTGTTCACCTTGTGTTCTCAGTAAATTATATATTTGCCTCAATACAGGGAAAATAGGCCTTTAGAGGCACTTCTACCAATTCATCAAAATGGAGCACTGAAAATGGCAGCTGGATTCTTCAGCACAGAAGATAAGAGCAGTAGTACCTGGCAGTTTGTACAATTCTGGGTCATGGTACTGATTTCGTTTGGCTTCCTCTGCCTGTAGTTCATGGAGTTATATGCAGGAACACCTTTCCTCAGCCTGAATCACACAAGATCACTGTGGTATCCCTTACAGACACAATATATGACTGAAACAGTGTTTTCTTGTGAACTCAGGCATTTCATGAGTCTTACAAAAGCACTGAAAACCTCAACAATCCGACCTGTGTTCCACATTTTGCCTGGGTATGATACTCATACTTTTCCCATGGCACGATACACTAAGATTACTGTAGCCTGACAAAGAATCCAGTGACTGACACTGCAGGTTCCACATTCTCTCACGAATGTCTCCTCAAACTGAAATAATTTCTTGTCATGCATTTTTGAACTCTGATCATCCTAAACAGCTCAAAGCTGAGCAACACGATGTCCTCTTGACTTTGCATCCTTGTTTAGCACATTTTGTATGGTGTGCCTTGATTTTGAGTGAAATTGAACTTATACTTGAGTCTGGGAAGATGAATTATTTTGGCAGCACTATGCTTCAGCAGATAATTCAGAAACTGATGTGACCATTCATTCTGCAATGACTTTTTAAATATTGCAACACTTCCCTCCTCCCATGTATTTTATTAAGCAATAAAACCGATCAAATAGTAAAAGAATATTCTTTTTCATTGCTATTTAAAAACCTGGTTTCTGCTTATGTATTTATTCTCCTCTCAGGCATGTCGACCACAACTCATAATGGAGTGTACAAGTACACATTTTTTACCATTAATACAAGTCAATCTGAAAAACATATTTTGAATTAATAAACTGGAGTGATTGCAATTAGGACACCTATACTGTGCTGCATCTGTTAAGAGATATATGCCATGGAAATTATGCATGTACAAGGGATTCTCCTAATACAGGATGTATTTAATCTTTTTTGCCTGATTTTATAAACTGCTCAGAGCAGCTAACACTGAAAAAAATGCTGTCAAGCAGTCAGATATTCCAATGAATAAATGATATATCTTACTTGCATAAATGCTACTGGCCAGTAAATGTCTGCCAACATCAAAAAACAAAAATTTTTAAGGCAAACAATCAGTCGGCCAATGTAATAAGAAACAATTTACTGAACAAAGTATTTACTGTAAAATATTCTCTAGCACAAATAAGTCACTCAATTTTGAAAGCATAGTATTTATTTCACAGTTATATAAAATTCATAGTTATAATAATTTCAACTTATATTGGTAACCCACTCTGAGTCACCCCAATCTGGTTTATTCCAATACTGAACAGCAATTTGAAAAAAAAGCCAGACAGATAAAACAGTCTATAATCCACTTTTAACAAATTCTCTATTGTCACATATATAAAGAATTCCCAAATATTACATTTTATATTCCATTCACCTAGTTAGCTTAAACCTATGTAAAACCACGAGTAGGCAGAAGATCTCTATTGTCTGTGCCCTAAGAATGCACATTGGTTATTCCACTAGTGCATGAAACAGTTGTTTCATAATAGTTAATTCACAATCTGTGAATTATGAAAAGCTCCAGTGGATTGAAAAAAGTGTTTGAATTACTAATACGTAGGGCTTAAATCTTCCAAGTTGGAGATGTGTACACTGTGCACACACACACACACACACAAATAAAACCTTCTATGACAGGCATTCCATTGTATGCTTCTGCATAGTAAACACAGGTCTGAATTACATGACCTTGTTGTTTGGCTCTGCAATACTTCACACTACTTTAAAAAAACGGGATTGTTCCTGGCATGTGCATTGTGGCTGTGATATAGTAGTTCAAATATATCAGTAGCTAGAGACATAAAAATACTCTATGAAAACAAAATTTCATACTTAATTTAAAATATCTATTATAAAACTACCACATCAGACCACCATTAAAAACTCATCAGGAATATTATTATTCCAGCACCTCCCTTAAAATTATTTCACCAGGTTTATACTCCATCCCTGTAGTTTTACCTCATTGTCAAAATTCCTGAAAGGTTATCCTTACCACAATTCTAAGTTCTTTATATTTAACCTCATTACAGGCTTCAGAATTGTTTAAAATTAAGCAATCCTACAGCAAGATAAGTAGCAAATTTTAGGTAAATGAATATTCAAAAATATAAATTAATGGCATGCAATTGCAAAACTCATATTACCATTTTATAATTCAGTCAAGGTACCATGCAAAATAGTTAACAACTGAGAAATGACCATAGAAAAAAGTGGCATGTTACTAGGCAGTGAAAAAAAAAAAAAAAAAGCTTTAATTCATTGATCAGTCTGAGTACTTAATATCTATATACTGAACTCATTCTAGTAAGGGATCTAAGCCTTTGGGAAGTATCTTTCCAGTTATGTGACCTTCAGGGATTCCTAATCCAGTAATAGTTCTTGTCTCCCAGCATACATCAGCTTTGAAACCCAAGGCTGGAGTACCTTTAAGGGAAAGGAAAACAAGTGGCAAAGTTAACTATAAAATCTGCTTGTTGTACGGGTTCTCAAACCCCAAAAAGTTCAGTATTTTGAAGAAAATATATTCACATACACATTTATACAAACACATAGTTTTCATACACTGTATAATCCAAAGTTGAACAAAAGCCCCCAGGCTCAGTGCTATTCCAGGTATGAAATGAGAGGAACCCTTTGGAAGCCCTGGATTCAGAAGAGAGGACAAAGAGATAGTAAGGCAGGTCTCTCCATCCAATCTCGCCCACAGGAGTGCCTTATCTAAGTTGCCTAGATAACAACATAGGGGTTTAGTACCAAATTGTACAGTGTGGTGTAGGGATTTGGAGGAGATCCTTAGTCCAGAAGAAAGATCTTGGAGACAGGCTTGGAAATCAAATGGCAGTAGCAGGAAACTGTACGGATGCAGGCACTGCAGTGGAAGGTTGTTTGGAAGGTTGTTCTTTCACTCTTCTCAGGCACTGCCTGACCCCAGAAGAGACAAAGTTTTTTAGTGTGCCTTTGCATCTCTCAAGGAAACATTTCCAAGAAGTCCAAGGAAAGGTCTCTTTTTCAGGATCAAGTTAGTCATGTATTTTTATTCCTCTAGCTTCCTGGGCTCACATGAGATTATATGGCCAAGGATGAAGCCTTAAATAGCAAGTTTGGGCAGCTACTCTTTGGGGTAGAAGGTGAAAAACTAAGTCTTATTATTATCATTGCTATGATGTGTTAACACATATGCCTGACTTTTCTTAGAGGGACACCACAGGATATATGCAGCTTGGGCCTCTCACTACAAGAAAGACATTGAGAGAGTCCAGAGAAGGGCAAAGGTGCTGATGAAGCATCTGGAACACAAGTTCTATAAGGAGTGGCTGAGGGAGCTGGGGCTGTTTAGTCGGAAGAAAAGGAGGCCTAAGGAGGACTTCGTTGCTCTCCATGACTATTTGAAATGGACTCAGGTGGGGGCAGCCTCTTCTCCCTGGTAACATGCAACAGGACAAGAGAAAATGGCCTCAGGTCATGCCAGAGTGGGGTTTAGATTGGATATCAGGAAAATGTTATTCCGTTGAAAGGATTATCAAGCATTGGAACAGGCTGCACAAAGAAATGGTAGTATAGGTGTATATATAAAGACAGCTGGACCTTACACAGATCAGCCTCCTGCTGATGTAAGCTGTATACAAATGAATCTGTAAAGTAGTCTCAACACATTCAAAATACAGATGAAATCTAGTTAGAAACTAACAAATTACTCGTTATGTGTCTGAATTATCTGAACTTCCAAAGGATCCAGCTAGGCATTACAAGCCCTTTGTTCCTCTACTACATCTTCCACAAGCACATCTAAGTATTGGTTTTAAATGAAACTAGGGACTAAATAAAAAGACAGGTTTCTGACTTAAGACAATGTCCTGTTTCTCAGACCAGGAAGCTATGGAAGTACAAAGACCTGTCTCAAAACTTGAAGTGCATTTAATTTGGAGAGGTAAAGAGTTCTGAACACTGCAGAGATTTAAATCCTCATGTGCACCCACAGGCAAAATTTTGTGTGGGTAGATAAAAGCAAACTCTCTTACGTAATTCCTTGCCTACGTGACGTTCTCACAGCACTCTTTATAAGCAAAAGTAATGATTCTTTTGCTCCTGTGTTTCCTCCCGACAACCTAAATTTGCTCCTGCTTATTCCTCCCAGCTGGCATTAACTGTTTTTGAGCTCTGAATTTCTATTCACTCAGGGCAGCACTCAGCTCACCAAGCATATTTCACCTGCGCTTTTTGGCAAGATTCAGTTCTAAGCTGGTGTCTGACACAGTGGATCAGCATATTAACACATGAACCCTGCTCACACTATGGTGTGATTTCCAGCCTCTGTCTCGCAGACAGTTTGCAGACTCTGTTGTTCCAGATAAAAGGTGCTGTTCTTCAGAGAGATTACACTGAAGCAAAGGGAGCACCTCTCCAAACTAAAATTGCAGAGTGGCACATAGGGCATCTTTTCAAAGCTGTACAAAAGAGTTCTGAACTTAAATCCTGGAAGATTAAAGACAAAGACTGAATTGCACTCAGTTATCAAATGCTTTTCTACATATAAGCAACATTATGATTCTAATTAATTTCACACCTTTAAATACCACTAAAAATCTTTCAAACCAACATTTTTCATTTATTTTGTGTATTTCATTTTTGTTTAGTGCACACAGAATTTACCCCATATATTAGGTGGTTTAAATATATTGCAGTGTGAAGAAGAAATCATTCTGAATGTATTTTAGTTAAGATTTGTTTATGTAACTTTACAGGTCTGTTTAGGAAATTAATTTACAAGAAAAAAGTTGTTGTTACTTTCAATCCCATAACTGTAATGCATCTTATATCAGTTCTAGCCAAGTTAATTTCCCTTTAATTTGAATGAAAGTATGTAACAAAATTTCTTATTCTCTAGGTTGACTTCAGTGGTATGTACCAGCAGACCTAACAGTGCCCAAGCAAACACAAGCTTCTAAATCCATAAAGCCTTTTTTTTTCTATATTGCATTAAATGGAAAACTATTACTTGTTTTCTTTCCAATGCAGGTAGAAGAAGGCAAGAAGGCAGATGCTATAGAAAATAAAGGCCTTATACAGAGACAGAAGGAATTTGTTAAATGAAAAAAAGGGTAATAAAAGGTGTTAATTACTGAAACACACCAGGTTTTGTTTTGTTTTTTCTTTCCTGTTTTAATTATTCTCTGGTAAATAATTCCTTCCCTGAACTTGTTTTTTGTCATCCTATATCTATTTCTCATTTAGGTATTAATCAATTACTGCTTTTATCTGAGTACCAGCACTCTACCATTCTGTCTTTATCGCATTTCTTTTTCAGTTCAGAAGTCAGCAGGATTGCTGATCCAAGCAACATTGAAAGGTGACTGATGACCATTTTACATTAACGACATTTGGCTTTTATGAAGAGTTATATACACTACATAGTAAATAACCCACAAAAATAATTGTGCATGGTATATTAAGGATTTAAATATTGTTTTCAAAACAATGCTATGTGATCTAAATGTAGGCATTGGGATAACAGAACATGGCCACTTGAGTGCTGTCTATGCCACAGGCCTTTCTTCCTTATTAGTATATTTATGATCACTTCAGAACAGACCATTACAGATGTGAACAAAACCCATTACATTAAACAGGCCAGATGTTTCTCCAGTGTCCTCCAGGGAGCAACTGTCTTTCCATAGGGAAAATAGGGAATGGCTAACAGAAATCTCTGCGTACAGGCCTGAGAGTGTGCAGACTTCTCGTTTGCCTTTCAAGATAGCACCTGTTTGAACTGCTGTTCATAAGGACACCGAGTGAGGAAACAACTCAGAGTAGTACCACTCGGTACCACATTAAAGTAGACAGGTGAAAAATCTTTTTATACACATTTTCAAATATCTTCATTGCCATTTCTCTATGCACATCTGTGTGACAAGAGGCTTCTTATTTGTTCGAAGCAATAGCAGAAATCAAGAACAGCTAAACTGAAGCCAGTGTGGTTACATAGCGCACAACTCTGCAATGGCTCTAAGGCTGCTCACCCAGGAACTGACTCGATATAAGTATCAAGTAAAGGACTCTATCAGGACTCAGGAAGAGATGCTGACAGCGAGTGCATTTTTGCACTTCTTCAGAGCCTCCAAACTACATCTTCCTTACTGCTTAACTACTACATAATCTTTGCACCATTTCCAAATCCCCTGATATAGACAAGAAACAGCTTTTATTTCTTCCTGTAACCAAGTCCCTAATCAGACTATTTCCTCATTTGAAGAATGAAAATTAGGCTGCTTATGCAATTCCCATATTTAGACTTTTTTCTTTGTGATCAGTATTTAAGTGGGTCCAAATATGAGAGTATTTGTCTTCCCCAAAATTCATTTAATCAAGTGTAAATATATGACCACCTTCTGTTTCTCTCATCTGCCCACAGAAGAACTATAAAGCATAAAACATAATAGCTCTCTAACATAATTCTTATAAGTACGTCATTTTTGTGCACATGCACTCTATGCAGACTCTTTCCAACAAGGTAAAAAACGTAAATCCTTTTGAGGAAAACACATTTAATAATGCTAGAAGGCTAAAAAAAGGTAAGAGATTTTTGAAAATATAGTAGCAAGACTGAGGAGATAAAAAAAGCTGAAAAGAAAAGCAGCAGAGCATTCATTTGAGAGATCAGATGGCTCCAGTGATGAAGTTAAATGAACAACTTTTAAAGTTCATCATATGCTAAAGTGATAAATGGGAAGGTTTCATTTAGAGATTATATGTGTAACTGGAGTTGGGGAAATATTTAGGTGGAAAAAAGACAGAACCTATTACCTGTCCCTATTTGTCATTAGAAGAGGAGAGAGAAAATACCCCAGAGTAAAAATCAACTTGAGTAACTTATCAGGAAAAAAGATGGGGGGAGAAGGTCAGAGAAGAACAGAAAAAAACAAGAAGAGACAGTCTGGGAAGGAACAGAGGCAAAACTGGATTTGGGACAGATCAGGTGAATTAGCCAATGAAGGTGACACAGGATGCAATGATACAGTCTTGTCTCCTGGAACAAGACAGTAGTCTTGCCACAGCAGTCTGAAAACCTAGACAGTGTTCAAGTAGGCAGCTGAATTAATAATGAAGCTTGTAATCAGATAGAAGTAACAAAAAGATAGATATTGTATTATAGCTCAGTGCAGAAACCTGGCCAAGGAACACAGCATTCCTATTTTTTGGCTACTTTTAAGTATAGGTAAGGATCAGAGGTCCTTCCTATTGTGAAGACACTTATAGATACAAATTGACCCACAAGTATCCCATAAAACTCCTTCTAGGAAGCTGGTCCAGAGACTTCGAAATCTAGTCTAAAATCCTCTCTTCACACTCCTAATTAACTCCTGTGCTAGTACTGACCTTTAGCTTAAATATCTCTTCTCCCTTCTGCATGTGTTTATCTATATTGCAAATGCACGGCCAAGCACCAACCGCTGTGCAAGCACAGGTCTTTGCAGGTTCCAGAGAGGGATGTCAGGACCAGAAAAAAACATTTTTAATTCTTCCAGTTTGAATGACAGTAAGGGAGCCTATGGTGCACAGTTTCAAACATGTGAGAAACCAAGCACTCTGAGACAATGTCTGAAAGCTGATCTGTTCCCTGGGAACTGATGCACTCAAGTTAGCAGTTCCTCTGATATACAATGTGAGGTACCAAAAGGCTGGGCACTTTGAGCGAGACAGTGCTGTTAATTTAGAATGGCTTTGCTTGTTTTATTCATTAACTTCTAAGTCACACCACAAAACCCTTTTATCCTTCCTGACTTTCTCTTGGGTGAAGGCGGAGTGAATGGGAAACTGAGAGAGAGAGATCTAAGTTCCAAGGATCTAGCAGACTTTCCCTCTGATTTGTAAGAGCATTTTACTGTTACCACTCATGCAGTCAATGCACTGGAAGGAGATTTATTAATCAAACACAAGAAATAAACATTTTTAATGAGACTAAGTCAACTGAAGGAATGGAAGCCAGCAGAGAGCTTATGAGGAGGAACTGTTATGCAGTCCAACAGGAAAGGTGCCCACAAAGCTTCCCCCACAAATATTGAATTTGCAACGCTTTAAAGGCAATTAGAACATTGTTAGAACAAATGTGTTTTCTCCCACTTTGCAATGCATGCAGTTAGCTGATTTTACAAGTATCTTCTAAAACAGCAGTGAAGACCACTCAAAGCTGGTATGGCCATTGAACAGTACATCACTGAAAGACCAAATCCAAATTGTTGATATTTTAGAGCTGACACATAATAATCAAACAAACAAAATAAAAAAGGAGGGTCTCACAGGCATCTTAGAGGATAGGTGCAGTATGAGAAATCACAGCAATGACATTCTTGCATATATTGCTGGTTAATTTATGTTATCTTTTCAGCATTTACCATTATGGGTATATCCATTGCTATACTTTATCATACATTGGTGCTATAACACAACCTGATATATTCCTTTTACAGAAAGAAAGGCAAAATTAATATGGGAAAAAAGTTTAGATTTAGAAAATACACTTTTACTCGGCTCAACACTT
>VWZN01007172.1:72307-95320 GCA_013396955.1 Regulus satrapa | reverse complement strand
TTTTTTTTTTTTTTTGTATAGGTGTACAACTGCATGGGTAGTCATAATGTACATAAGTCCTCCTCTTTTTAAAAACAAGTCCTTCATCCATGTGGCTATTTATACTACATATTTTACTCCCTCAGATTAATCCTACCATTTTATTCCATTTTCCTGTTCTTTCTTGGCTACTAGACCCTCAACCTATTTTCTAATATATTTTAAAGATTAAAATATTATTTTGTTAATCTAATAATCACAGTAGGTTTTCAGTTCTTTCATAAATTAGTATTTTTTCATAAATAACTGTAGTTCCTATGAAAAGTAGAAGATTGGCAGCACTTTCAACTCAACATTTAGTCCACGTTCTATTGAGCATAGGTGCCTCATGTGTGTTCTGGAGGATACTGCCCCAGGAGTAAGAGGCTAATTCGTTCTTCATGCTTATTCATGCTTATCCTTGGCCTTTCTACTGATACTTCTAACAAGGATGCCAATTAGCACTAATCAAGGTAGTGGATTTATGATTTGGAACCCTTCACTAGACACTGCACAAACATAATCCAAACTTTTCAGAGAATACATTAAATAACTGTCAAATGATAACTCCTAGTGTTATCCTCATACAGAAAAAGTTTGGCTTGGACTAATGAAATGTGATTTTTTTTTTAAACCAAGATATCTGCCTTTATTTGAAAAAAAAAAACGAAGATTTACAGGAGTTGTCAACACAATGCATAGCTTTGTAAAATGCACTTTAAAATGCCTGTGTTCATAAAAAACTACAGAAAACATATAAACCTGTGCCAATCACATATATTCTTTAAGCAGTACCTGTAGCATGATATTACCCTTATTATCACGGAATCAAATATAAGTTTTCCATGTGAGTAAAACAGTTCAGCCTCTTGGTGGGCAAAATTAGGCAGGAAAATGCACAAGGCAAACTTTTTTCCTGGTAGCTGGAAAAGATGACTCGAAGAGAAAGCAGTCTCTGTGTGTGGATGCATGTGTTCAGATTCCATGCTTCTTTTTCAAAAAAACAAATAGAGAAATAAAACTTTTCAAAATATTCTTAATATACATATGTGTCTGTGTGACTGTCACAGAACAATTGGGAGGGACCTTAAAGATCTTCTAGGTCCAAACCCCCTGCCATGGGCAAGGATGCCCCCACTAGATGAGGCTGCTCAGGGCTCCATCCAACCTGGCCTTGAATACTTCCAGGAATGGGGTATCCACAAGCTCCACAACTTCTTCAGGCAACACCTATCTGTTTGTCTGTCTATCTGTCAAACCAATCTCAGAAAAGTCTAAGATGTTTGTGAATGTTTATTTCAACAGTTGATCTGTAAATGGATCTACAGGATAAAACAGGCTGCATCTCCAATTAACTTCAATTATACAAATTTGCTAGTTCTTAACCTCATTGAACCTCTAAGAACTAGACTTTAATAATGTCAAATTGAACAGAGACAAACACAACTAATTTGCAAGTTTAATCATGGTTTTTTGGGCTATATTTCCTTCTCTTTTGCTGTTAAAAAGTTTCACTATTAAAGCCAGCTTCTTCTCATTCCCTCAATCCAAAGAGCAACATTATCATGTAATTTAAAACATAGAGCTTATCCCAGAACATTTCAGAATGCAAACTCTGAAAACTCAACCTGTATTTCCAAATGTCTGCAGCAACATTATAACCATCCCACAACACCAGTTCTTTTAGTTTGTTAATGTCTGTATACTGTTAACATGGCTCTTCAGCACAAGTAAGTGATCCACTCTTTCTCATACCTTACTTTCAGAAAGGTAAAACTGCAACCTTTGGTAATATGATTGCAGGTTGATGACAACCACCCAATGGCTCTTGCACTTCCCTCCTCAAAACAATGGGGAAACAAGGTGAAAAGGCTCATGGGTCATCGAGATTACTTAACAATTACCATTAAGGCAAAATAGACATAATATGGAGAAAATTAATTTCATTTATTGGGAATTAAAGATAGAATTGAATGGTGAGAAACAAAGACAAAAATTAAAATACCTTTCCTTCAACTTCATATTCTTTCCAGGTTCAACGTCACTTCTTCACTTCCTACTCTACGTCCTGTCTTCCCTGCCCCAAGTTGCTAAAGGGAATCAGGAAGCAGGGGTGGGGTCAGTCCATAACAGCACCTCTGCCACTCCTCCTCCCATCTCTCCCTTCTTCTAGTGTGGGTCCTTCCCTAGACTTCAGGCCTTCATGATAAACCTTCTGCTCCATGTGCTTTCCACAGACCACAGATCTTTCTGGAAGTGTCCACCAGCTCTGGCACAGTATCCTCCATAGGCTGCAGTATGGATATCTGCTCCACCATGGTCCTCTCCACTGGCTGCAGGAAAATACCTGCTACACCATCATCCCCTCCATGAGAAGCAGAGGAGTATCTGCCCTGGTGCTTAGAAGTGCTTCCTCTCCCTCCTCCCCTTTCTCTGCCCTTGGTCTTTGCAAGGTTTCTCACACCTTTTTTTCCCCTCACTCCTCTTTGCATATGCAGTGCTTTTGCCCTTTCTTATGTTATCACAGAGATGCCACTACCTTGGCTGATGGGCTCAGCTGTGTCCTGCAGTGGGTAAATCATGAAGCCACCTGAAACTGGCCCAGCAGATCCTGAACAACTCCCACAGAGGCCACCCCTGCAGCCCTCCACCAACACCTTGCCACCTACACAATAAACATTGCTAAAGATGATTATCCTTTAGAAGCTAAAGAAAGAGATACTTGATACTGACTCCATTATGCAGCCTTGCCATCATGTTGGAAAGAAAGACCTCTATCTCCCAGTAAAGACTGCACCACTTGACACAGCTGGTGAGACTTCACTGAGTCTCCACCACCATCACAATAAAAGCCAGCTGAGTAACATTATGGTCTCAAACTAACTGTTCCCTTACTGATACCAAAGGCCTCAATAACATGAAAGCTCTTGAAGTCCTTACAGCATTTGATTTTCCTCATTTGCTGCCTAACAGATCTTCCTCACTGTGTCTTTTTTACAAAGTTACACCAACATAACTGCTAAAAACTACGTCAACCTCTGCAATACTCCTACAGTAGCATCTGTGAGCTAAGGGCAAAAAAGATTAAACATTGTATGCTGGCCTTCTTTACAAAATGCATTCTGTTAGCAAAGAAAAAAAAAAAGGCACCCAAGAATCGCCAAAGCTTGCAGTACTTTTGTAGGGCTTCTATTTAGTTTTTTGCATCTCTAAATAATAAAAACAATGAGTGCCGTGACAGACAGATAATCACATAAAACTAGTAAGCTCCCCGTAAAACCTATAAGGTTCTCTATATAAATACTGCTTACTACTATAATACTCACTGTTAAGAAGGTTGGGAGACATATAAAAAATTAAAACAAGTGAGGTATATGTTAATTTTCCAGCAATAATTAAATTTCTTGTTCACTGAAATTTTTAAACTTCATCTAGACAGCTTTGTGACATCCTAACAAATATTTTCAGATTAAAATGCCAACCCAGATAAGGCCATACTCAGGAAACAATCCCTGGGGCAGAAAAGAGGGTCACAACATAGACTTAACCATCTGCCAAAGTGGATTTACAGTGTCTACAGTTAGCTAAGTTATTCATTGCAAATATACTCTGTGTGGAAAAATAGCCCTTTTTTTTGTGCCATGTAAACTGACCTTGACCTTACTGACACTGTTCAGTATTCCTAAATCATATCTGAGAAATTCTTAAAAATAATTTTATCCATGGATTGTCCTTGAAATGTACCCTGCAAGAAATAAGCAGCTGAGAGTGGTCACCCAGGTCACACAGCAGCAGCTCACTACCCTGACTAGTGAAGGAACAAAACCAACACTATGTGGCTATGGCCATCAGCCATCTGACAATAGTAATGAGAACATGGCACAAAGAAAGTCCACCAGCAATGCGTATGTTAAATCTGTTCAAAAGACACATTTGTCAAACAGTTCTGAATAACTAAAAAATCAAGAAAAATCTGTTCATACACAATTCACGAAGAAGGAATAAGAACAAATTTGCCAAGCAAATTGTTTGCTATGCATAGATATCCCAGCTGTCCTCATTATCTTACTTATCTTGTTTAAATCTCCCTTGCACTCCTATCCTCTTGCCTGGTTTACCCAGTGTCATCATATCCTTTATCTTTACGTGTTTTCACAAAGGCACAATCGTATCTTCACCTGAACAAGTAATTCTTTCCCTGACAATTATTTTAATTCTCCTTTTTTTTTCCTTTCAGATCATTTGGAATGAAATCACAAAACTGCTAAACATTTCACAAAAGCTCATCGAAATTTTCTCATTGAGTGTGTGACATTGTCATAAGTGCCAGTAAAATGGCTGCTGCAAACAGATACAGGGATTCAGAATTCCTAACACAGCAACTAAAGGTACTCAAATCTTCTGCCATATTACAATATTGCTGCTAAAAGGAAAAAGGATAAGCAAGTGCCATGTCCAATACTTATGCCAACCCCATCAACAGTCTTCCTGTACAACTTTGGAAAAAGGCACGTAGGTTCCTCTCTGCAATATAGGATAAAAATACATGTCTGTCTGGAAAGACTGTCATGAAGATAAATACATTAAAGACTGCCAGATGCATGGGAACCATAGTAATGGGATTACACTGAATACAAATAGATGACATGTGAGAAGGCATATGTGCAGGGATGTGTATGCTTACAGCGTATATTAAAGGTGAGAGGGGGAACGTGTAGGAAATTGATCTACAGCACTCTTTAGACTTTGGTAAGAGAAGTCTAGTTATGTTGCAAAAATAGGACGTTAATCCCAGCTGGAGACATCTGTCCCATGGAGTAAGCAATACTGTACTGTTCAAACTTCAGAAGGATTCATTGCAACATTCATGTTAGATATAATCACACAGCCTTCTATCTAATTCTTCCTACTATTGATAAGGTTCTGGTAAGCATACATTTTGAAAAGGGGGAAATGACAATAGTGCAGGGAGGTCAGACATTGTTAATTCAAAGGAAAGTTGCAGGGGACAGAAGTCAGCAGAGACAGATCATGCAGGCTGTTCACCCTGCTGGGACTGGAATTGCTGCAAACACTAGAGCCAGAATACAGGGCTTCTCTAATTCTCAACATATGAATAGTAAATGTTTTCAATTTGAAGTGATATTTTCATGCAATTTAGCTGGATCAGTTCCAATCTTGCTGGGTTTTTTTGGTTGATTTTTTTTTCCTAGCCAGTCAGCTTTACTGTTGAAGTAATGTTGGGGCACAAACATGTAGAGCAAAGTGCATGGGTAATTTGTAAGCAAGCCCTCTCTACCACCTCTGAATGCATCAAACAGCCCTTGGAGAAACAGAAGCAAATAGGACCGCCCTGGATTAACAGCACAGAGCTGGAGGAGAAAATAAATCATCTACTAAATCTTAGGTATTCAGTTTCTTAAGAGAGGGATAAACATTTTTTTTTTTGCATTAAATGGGTACTGAAAGCCTGAAATTTACTCTTCTGATTGAAAATTTTGTGATCAATATATTACAGGTAGCCCATAAAATTACTACCAAAAAAAGAAAAAAATCCTAACAAAATATTTCTTCCACTTTTTTTCAGTTTTCTTATGTGAAGCACATGATGGAATTTATTGGACAGCCAGTCTAAGACTATTAAGGTAAGGACAGTGAGTCTTAAATCTTTCAAAGACCAAAATACTCAGCTTGAAGATCATTAACATCCTCTTTCTGTTCATGGGACAATTAATATTTTTCAGATTAAGGACATGCTAAAATGCTATACCATTTCATTAGATTTTTTTTTTCCTTTGGCACCTACATTAAGTGTTTCAAATGTCAAATAAAGGTAAACAGACAAGCAGTAATAGACATATTTTAAAGACTGAATTCTAAATTAACAAAGAAAACCATATTAAATGCAAGTGAATTTATATTTCAAACAATACATAAAGCTTTTTTCTTCTTTTACTTACTTGACAAATCAAATTTTCATACACAGCAGATATATTACACATGTGGATGCTTGTGAGGATATCAGCTATCAGGTTAAACTTTGAGTGTATGTCTTGAAAGTTCACTTAATTTAATGGCATATTTGTTATTTGACATAGTGTGGGTCAGTTCATTGCTGCTATGGGCCACCCCAACCCCTAAGTCACTATTAGTTTCTGTTCTCTTTGCAGGCTACCAAGTAGTGCGGGATCACTGCTCTTCCCAAACAATCATTGCTGCCTTGTAGTCATGTCCTCTCCTGTCTGTCTGCCAGTCTCTCAACATTCTCATCATCCTCAGCTGCTTTGACAAATCTAACCAGATCACTTCTAAGTAGGTATGAAATAGCACAGGAGCCTCTGGCCTCTCAGGACAACTGAGAACGAATGTCTGTACCCAAAAATTTCCTCTAGAGGCCACTGTCTGCCCTATCATCCATACCAAAAGGTCAAATACTTTCTCCTCAGTGTACTCAACAAACACACCATGAATATTACTCCCTTCCAGCTCCCTGAGAACTTGGCTCATTGCTGGGGACTCCTAGCATGAGGTGATGGCCCCAGTGGCTTGTTGCCAGACTCCAAAATGTATGCAAACATTCACACTTGGCCAATTCTTTTTTTCTATCAAAACTGATAATCTTTGTAACCTAAACTCTTCTTTTCATGACAATCCTGTTTATAGCAATACTGTGAAATATAAGTTTTCTGCTCATCAGAGGCAACTTCTTCACTCTTTACAGGGGCATTTCTGCCCTTATTGATTGCATGTGTATGCATGAACATCAAGTTCCATGTTTTTGTGAAATAAAGCTAATAATTGTTCTTTCCAGTACTCCCAATGAAACAAAATAAAAACACTGGGTCAAGCAAGAGAATTTTCACTATTATCCAAACTGGGAAAAGGTTTCAATAACATTATAACCCTAAACAACTATTGTATCACACAGTCTAAGCTCAGGCTTATCACTGTGGCCTCAGTGGTATCAGATAGAAATGGTATTATCACCTTTCGATCTGCTTTGTGTCAAAGAAAAACACAAGTGTTATACTGCCACAAATAAGGAATGCCTTCAGAAATGGCAAGAAGCTGATCAGCTAGAACACACCAAGATGATTCAGCAAGTACAATCCTTATACTTCAGAGAAATCCTCCAAGCCTCTGCCACAGAAGACTCTCTTAATGACATTGGGAAAATTCCTCACTGATCACTTACTTGGCAATGAGTTTGATCTTGAGACTGTGAGCAAGACACAATGGCCTGGCCTCTCAGAAAGAAAAGGTTGTGTTTTTCTAAAAAACAATGCTCTGTCCTGTTCAGCAGCTTGTGTTTAACTGTGTCCAACCATGGATATCTGAGGTATATTTCAGAAAACATTTGTGTTAATGTATTACAAAAAAACACAACTCAAAATCATAGAATATCCTGAATTGGAAGGGTGGCCAACAAGGATTATCAAAGTCCAAGTTCTGGCGCTGCACCAGAACACCCCAAGAATCACTCCATGTGCCTGAGAGAGCTGTCCATACACAGAGCTGCCTAATTGCACCAGGTCCTGAGGCATGACACTGCAGAGTTGCAGTAACTGAGCATGTGGGAGGTAATCCAGGTCTGATCCAAGAACATGAACAAAACCATCCAGGCTCCCCATTCTACACACTAAAATTATTCTCTTTCACATAAGTCACAGTATATATGTGTATATATGTGTGTATATACACAAGCCAGAAAATGTATTCTGGAATGAGTATCTAAAGACTTCCTTCAGTTGTTCATATAAATGCACTTGACTAATTTCAAGTGCACTTTGCTCTATGGTCATGATATGACCAGGTGATTATGTTTTTCCATAGTAGTAACACATCCTCTGCATTAATTCAACTGCTTTGAATGTTTTATCAAGCAAATGGGCTACCTATAACTATTGGGTTTTTTATAGCCAAGTAAGAAGCTGGAACAAACACTAAATTATACCAGATTAAGCATGTATGCCTTGCCTTCTCTTCCTTTCAACAGTTTAAGTATTGGTGCTGTATTTAGTATGCAATAAAGAAGTGCAACCAGGTCCTGGGCAGAAATACTTAGAAACTTACTAATTTCATATCAGTGTATCTTAAATGAGATCCAAGAGTGAGTTGCACCATTTTGGTTACAAGATATCTAACGAAAAGTATATGTTAATACATTAAAAGTACTCTTGAGAATTTTGTCATGTCCGGAAATCGTCATCCAAATTAAATCACCATGAAAATACAATGTTTTTTTTTCTTTAGTCTATAGATAGATATCAATTAATAATTTTATCACTACTGTATCTTAAATCCCCCAACTTCAATGTAGATATCAAAGATCACAGAAGATGCTTGAAAAAGTCTTTGATTATTAACTATTACAATGTTTTGAAAAATTACAGGTTTAAAATCTACACAGTGACATGCATGAAGAAGTTACTTTTGAATAAGTTAACTCGACCCACTATAATTGCACAGATGTGAAATTTTATGACAATTGTAAATCAAGACAATGCATTCTCTACTGAAAAGGATGTGCCCTCAGTGAAGTATCTTAAGTACCTGGATTGACCTCATAATTGCCCAAGAAATTAAGAAAACATATATGAATGATGTGTGCTTTTTATAAAAATAATTCTTCATTGGCAGTTGACCTGTTGGGATACTTCTCTAAAAATAATGAGTAATATGAAAGAGAAGAAACAGCCTTTTTTCTCCAGTGCAGTTATTCTGATGTTAGAATTATGAGAACCAGGTTCCGATTTACCCAATGGAGAAGAAAGGAACAGGAAAAATAAGTGGCCTGTAGTTTTCCAATCACTACTTTCTGGAGCTGTGCATGTGCTCCTGCTCATGGACTGCACTGCAAGTTAAATGATTACATCACTCACCTGCTCACATACATTAGCATTGCATCAGCACTCATGTTTATCACTTAAAAAAGAGAAAAAAAAAAAAAACAAAAAAACCTTGAAAGACCTTAATATTGGAATAGTACACTAGTTGGCATCTCCTACTACTAACAAATCTTCAGTTCCGCCAAAGAAGACAAAGTTTGATGCACTCAGATGGGTAGCTGAGAAAAGTAAACGGCCCCAAATCAGTCTGCAGAACATCACCCCATGGATGACAAGGGGCCACAGAAACTAGCAAAACTCACTGCAGCATTCAAAACAACAAATGCACCACAAATGTAACTTGTATACTTATATTGCTCCAAGAAGTAGGAACAGGTCATGTGAAAGAATAGGAACATAAATTGAAAGTGACCCAGAAAAACAGGACCTGAGAGTGGTCAGTAACCACAGCTGAACATGAGCCAGTGTGTGCCCAGGTGGCCAAGAGGATCAGTGGCATCCTGGTCTGTGTCAGCAATGGTGTGGCCAGCAGGACCAGGGCAGGGATCGTCCCCCTCGGCACTGGTGAGCCCACACCTCAAGTGCTGTGTCCAGTTCTGAGCCCCACAACTCAGGAAGAATATTGAGGTGCTGGATTAAGTCCAGAATATGGCAATGGAGTTGGTGGAATGTCTGAAGCACAAGTCCTGTGAGTGGCTGATGGAGCTGGGAATACTTAGCCTAAAGAACAGGAGGGTCAGGGGTGACCTTATGGTTCTCTGCAACTGCCTAAAAGCAGATTGTAAACCAGTAACGTGCACCAGGATGAGAGGAAATCGAGGCCTCAAGCTGTGACAGCGCACGTTTAGGTTGGACAATAGGGAGAAATTTTTCACAAGAAAGGCTGATTAGATATTGGAATGGGCTGCCCAGGGAGGTGCTGGAGTCACCACACCTGGACTTGTTTAAAGAAAGACCTGACGCAGCACTTTGTGCAGGGTCTAGTTGACATGGTAGTGCTAAGTCACTGGCTGGATTCAATAATCTCAGAGATCTTTTCCAATCTAACTTATTCTTTGTTTCTGTGAATTCTGAGTAATTAAATTCAATGCAACCATTTATCCAGTGGATACCCATTAGATATCCATCAAATATCCACTTCATAGTATTTGCATCTTTGGTAAAACATGACAACTCAGAAGAGACAGCTGAAAAGTACTCAGCTGGAACTTGCTAGGCCCAAAGCATAAAATATTGAGAATCTATGTTGTGTACTACAGAGTAGACCAGAACTAGGATATTACAACCTCTTCTTGATTTAAGATCTCTAAACCACAGGAAATGGTTGAATACTTGTGAGTAAATTCCATTTCGTGTGTAAAGAGTGCAGGTGAAGATCCACACTTTGAACCGAGCACTCCCAGAAACAAAGTTCAGAGATGGTATATTCTTTGGTTAATCAGCCATAGCCTTTCCCTTTCCCTTAGAAAAGGAGGAAACTTGTTTTCTGAGTTACTGTTATCAGATGGGTATTGCTGGGGGATAACAATGAACAAGGCATAGATTTTACCATCCCACAAGAATGAAGACTTAATCCCTTGGAGGGATTAATACAGCCTTTATCCACAATGAAAGAAAGGAACCAATGAGACAGGAAGAGACTTTGCAAGACAACTGAGACCATCAGCCTCTTACTACAGGACTGCCAAATCCTACCCAATGCAGGATTATATTGAATAAAATATTAATTGAGCCTACTGTGGCCTCCTTCCAAGCCTAATAGCCTTTACTGGACCCTGGGTGCAAAACACACAAGAACCAGAATCCCCAGATACATACTAAAAAGTTTGATTCAAAGAAGGCTGTTGTGGACTATGCTCTTGCCACTCTACCTTAGGCTCTAGGGAAGATTTCTCTGAGAATAAAGGTCTGTGCAAAGTTTTGGAAAATGGACTTCCCAAAGTAGTCCTATCACTAGCACTGCTTTCAGATACAAAATTGCTTTGCATTCAGAGCTGCCCTTTGCTACCAGAGCCAACTGTTAACTCCCTCTTAGAACTTTTTTTAAAGTCAAGCTTTAGTTCAGCATGTCTGAGGACAGCAGACTTTATATTGAGGTGCAAGAGCATGTTCTTGCAGGCTCTGAAATCTAGGTGGTGCAGCGTTTTAATGGATTGATACTTCACCTCTGAGCATTTGGTCCATGCCCAGTTTGGATAAAAGGCATAACTGAACACAAAGAGATTACTTATAGCCCTTGGCTCTATCTCTGTCGCAGAAGCCCTACTCAGCTTGCAGCAAAATTATAGCTGCTATTCAACAGTGGCATATTAGGGGAACTGCCTTGCCAGCACTACAGTGCATGAGCAGTACTGGTTGAGAGATTGCGCACTCCCACCTGCACTATACTTAGTTCTAGCCAACACTAATCATTTCCCAGACACATCTACTAACGTGCATTTCCCCTCAAAATACTCACTAATGGTGAAAATCAATACAGAAAACTGATAGGATATATGACTTGGATATACCTGTTTGACATAATGGGAGCATTTACCTTTAAACAATTTGTGACCTATAAAATGTTCACTGCAATTAATGATTAATTAATTACTAAAGTGCAGACATTTGTTCCAATTACAGTTATCCTTATTGTTATACTAAAACATTCGGCTTGCTGGTATAGTTTTTTTTTTAATTGGATTTTTTTTGTTTGTTTGTTTTTGGCTTTTTGGGTTTTGGGGGTTTTTGTGTGGTTTTTGGGGTTTTTTTTGTTTGGTTGGTTGTTTTTTGGGGGTTTTTCTTTGGGTTTTTTGTGTGTGTATGTGTGTGTAAGCCAAAGAGGTAATTCACTGCTTAAAGCCAGTTTCTCTTCTGGAGCCCTTTCTCTCACATTTTCCATGCCACTTGACCTCAGGCATCTGTCACAGCAATACCTCTGCTCATAGCTGGGGAGAAAGTGAATAGTTTCATCAGAAGCAGATGCCAAAATGCTCCTTGAGTGGGCTGGGACCAAGTGATCATCACTCTCGGCTGTGGTACAACCTGACTGCTGTTCTGGAATATTCTCCAACCCCAAGAGGTCCCAGGACAACGCACTGCTGATTTTGATGACTGGTTTGTCTCCCACACTGCAGAAAGTGCTGATGGGAAATCAATCACACAAGTTTAAAGGACCAGATTTTGCCCTGCAATCTTTATCCAGCAAGAGCTATTGCATTCTACAGGGTAAAAAGATGACCTATTTTTAATAGCTTCATGTGGTCTTTTCTTCAGATTTTTTTTGTTTTTCAACAGGCATCATTGCACAACAGAAACACAACTGATTTTTGCAAATGTTCTGAGAAAAGAAAATAGATACGCAGAAAATAATAATATATTTCCAACAGACCTATGAAAAAGATTTTCTATATAGGTCTCAGAGGTCTTCCCTATAGCCAGTGGCCACAGGATGAGGCACAAAGAACCAAAAAATGATTTATAGGCATCTTTAGGCCACCCTGTAAAATGGAAAAATTTAATATCAGAAAAAGAAAGGAAGAGGAGAATATTGGCAAGGGAGGATATGAAAGAAAGCATATAAAAGAAATAGAGCATATGCAAGGAAAAATGTCCAACCAAGTCTGCACATTTGTCTATTAAATATTTTCTTCTGTATCTCAGGGCATTAATTAAAGCACTGAAAAATTAATTTAGTTCTTTAAGCATTCTAGTCCATTAAATAAACATAATTCTAACTCCTACAAATTTTGGAAGCCCTCTATATTTTACTTAGCAAAATTTATAGATGCCAATGGGAGTCCTCCCATTGTGTTCAACACTCTTTGGATCTGATATCAATGCTGCAGAAGCTGAACTTGCCCAGTGTTCCTAATATGAACTGGTAAGCATGTTCTTTTCAAAGTAATCATCATCAATTGATCAGCAAAATGTTTGAAAGACACTGGACTGTGGTGATAAAATCCTGGTAGAATTAAATCCAGTAGCAAAACTGCCTGTTACTTTCAGAGTTTTACCCAGAGTGTCTGTCCAGGTCATGCCTGCCACATTTCTGAAGCCAGAAGCAGTTGAAGAGCACCAGAAGCAGACGTGTGCTTTCTGGGTGGCACAGCTTTGCATGTCTGACCAAGGGAACCAGTCACCAGAGAGCATTTGTATCAACCAGTAAGATACATGGATTTCTCTATTTCAAATGAAATTGTCTGAAATATTTATATAGGAACATGCAAATACCTCTTACTCTGGGATAAAAATGCACAGATTTCCTTTCTCTGCACTGCTACCCAGCAACAGCTGCAGTCTTAAAATCACCATCGGCCTCTTGAAACCCTCAAAGTGCAATATATTGCACAACTGGGGCAAAAACTTATGCAGCATTTACATATGCAGATGACAGCAATTTGAATTCTGATGCAAGTGTTTTGGCCCAATTTTTACGCAGAATTGCTTACAGTAAGCTTAACTTTCCTGTGCAGAAAAGTTCTAGTCACAAACAGGCTGCTATGCTAAATCACCAATCTGCTATCAGAGTCTGGCCACAGGATCCATTATCTCAGGCAACAATTACGTCACTTGTTCTAAACTCTTTCTGCCTGTTGCAGAAGTCCTTTCTTTCACATATTCAAAAGGGTCAACTACCATCCTATCTTCTGTTTCTCCTCACCACTTCAAACTATTTGCCTTCTCTACTGCTCTAAAGAATAAAGGGTCAGTCTTTAAACACTATCACATGTAGAGTTTGCCAGTCTCTTTGGACATGTACAGCAGAGGCCCAACTAATAATCAAAACAGGCCAGCAGGAAACAAGCTATGCCACTCATATAAGTGCTGAGAAACCTTTCACTTTTGAATCTCTAAATACCCACTGCAAATATTGGATATAAAAAACCAAATTTCTGCTGCTGCGATTAAAACAACTGGCCTGCCTAAAGATAAATTCCCAAAGACTCACAGTTTCATCCTACTAGGACAAGAGGATTTTACTTACCATATTTGAGGAACCTCCTGCTAAGTCAAAAACTGGCTGATGTCCTAAGCACTACCAAAATACAAATATTAAACCACCAATAGATCCCAATGACTGTAACTAACTCCAATGCCATGTGGAGATTGGTTTGGGACCATTGCACCATGCTTATGATTCTCATGTTTATGATTCTCACAAGCTTCTTCCTTGTGAAAGAGACTGTTTCAACTCTGAATCAAAGAAGAGCTTTTGTTTTTAAGGATTCATCTATTTACCAAATATATTAGCTGGAGTAATCAAGTAATGGAAGATGGTTTTACTTCTCTCTAAAATTGTCTATCATGATAGTCCTAGATTATCACAGCTACTGTGAAGCACCTAATTCTGCCAAATGTGTAAAAAAATGCATATTTTTTATTAGAATGTGAATTGCAGTTTTCTCCACAAAACTTCCTTAGTTTTCAAGTTTGCTTTCCTAAGAGACTGACCCAACTCAAAACTTAAATTAATCAGAGATGAGACTTTTTTCACTTTGTGCTTTGATAAATGCCTTGCCACAAAGTTCCACAGGGATGTGACTAGATCATTAACAGTATCTGCAGCAGATAGCTAGTCTCCATGTTCACAGAAAAGCAGGATCAGCCTCATTCAACAGCCCAAATTCTTTAGTTTCACTTCTTTGCATACTTTGTTTGCTTGTTTGTTGGGTTTTTTTTTTTTTTTTTTTTTTTTTTTTTTTTTTTTTTGGGGGGGGGGGTTGGGTTTTTTTTTGTTTTTTTTTTTTAAGGAAGAGATTTGCTATTGGAAGGAAGGNTTTTGGTTTGTTTTTTTGGGTTTTTTTGTTTTTTGTTTTTTTTATATCTCACATTTTCTTTTGCTGCTATGCAGTCATAGGAAACAGGGCCACAGGAAAATGGTCACCCAGTTCACTTCTCTGTCCCAAAACAAGATCAAATATATGAGACTGTATTACCTCATTACTGGAAGGGGTTTTTACTGCTTTATAAATAAAAGCTTTTTTTTTTGCTTTTTTTTTCCTTTTTTTTTTTCCCCTGACATTTATCTACAAAACTGAGTAACCGCATGGTGTTTCCTAGGGTAGAAGAAACAGTGTCACTCATTCCAAGAATGAATAACAACCTGCAACAAGTTGTAGCTTGCAACTACAGAGACTGACATATTGCTACACTTTAATTTCAAAATTATTTTTAGAAAAATCATATATTCAGGGATTTCATAATTAACTAACACTTCTGTTGAATTTTCAGCTTGCGACAGAGATCCATACCCATACATTACAAAAATCAAAGATGATTATGGCTGAAATTTTCTGGAATGATGAAAGTACACCAAGTTTTCAGTACTTGGAACACTGTACATGAAAAAGATGTCCCAGAATAGCTTATCTTCAGCAATCCCTTGCAGAGGATCACTTACATACCTGCACTGGAGGCAAACGGGAATTGTGCCTCAGCTACAATTATAATAGCATGTTTTACCTTACCAACAGCTGGTAAGGGGCTGGACCTTTTCTTTGAGACACTTGTAAAGCACGACTGATGATGGGAAGTGCAGCTGGATGGCACAGTGTACAAGACAACTATACAATATCTATGGACCAACCTCCAGCCATTTCAGCTATGTAGTTACCAATATGGACAACACAAGGAGTAAGTATGTTGTTTCCTTTAAAACACTGCCCCATAATTGTTTCACTCTCAACTCCATTGTGAGAGACACAGTTCAAATTGCATTTCCCACAAGTTAGCCAAGTAAGTCTACACCATGTTCTTCACCCACAGCTGACCTTGAGTCACAGTGAAACAGCAGTCTTGTCTCTACAGGATTTCTAACATGCATATGTTATTATTGCTAGCAGTCCAAATTGTGCAACTGAACACCTTGTGCAAAGTGCTGTAAAGACACAGAAGAAAAAGATGGTCCCTGCAGAAAAAGCACATCTGCTTTGTCAGTCATAAAGCCTTAAAATATAGCTTCCAAGTGATTCTACATCTCGCTATCCCCTATGACTTCATCTTTATCTCCACTTGACATTGTTGAGAACAATCTTATTTTCTGCAAAACAGATGTCACAGCATGTGCAATGCAAAAAAATATCTAAACCTTAAAGGTGAGTGATGATTCCATAAACTGCTAAATCATGTCAAACCTCAGAGCATTTTGAGGTTAGAAATGTGCCTGAAGGCCTGCTTAAAAAGTAGAGCTTTTAGTGAAAGAAGCCCGCTCTTTAAAAGAACATCCAAAAATTTGATTTTTAATTCAAAATAGGGTTAAATTATATAAATTATATAAATTGTATACTATCTAATATAAATTAAATTTATATTTAATTAAAATTTGTAGCTCTAGTCTGTGTTCACACCTGATGTTCTGCTACACCTGCAGTCATTCCCAGGTTATTCAAGTTACTCTCACAGCAGCGTTTGGATACTTTCAAAACAGCCAGTAAAATCACTGGACATACTATATTTACACTAGCACTGCAAAGAGAAAAGTTTGATCCTTAATGTCCTAACTGTGTCCAAGGTGGTCAAAGGCTGCCTTTCTAAAATAAAATTATCCCACCTGTGGCCTATGCACATAAAAATAAATGGAATATTGGGGTTTTCCATCTTAATTGTTTATCAAGGTATCTCAGCATCATCCGACCCACAAATCCGAGAGTGCTTAGGGTCAACACTGATTAGCATAAAAACAGGCTGGAAACACAACAATATGATGTTGAATTGTGAGAACATTAGAATTACTAGCTTTCGTTATTTCACAGTGTCCATATTCATGTTAAACCCAAGGTATTCCTTAATACAAAGTAGAGATTCATTAAGCAACCAATCTGAAATGTCCCACTTACATCTTGGTTTTAAGCTGTTTAATGAAGTGCATGACTACCTGTTTTGTTCAACTTCTCTTGATATTAAGTTTTTGTTTTTTTTTTTTTAACTTTTGACTTTAATTTATGTGAACTTAAAATGGGAAGACCTATTTTGCCAACCATGATACCTCCCATTGGTGTTGAACAGATTCCTACTGCAACTTTTCTAAGTTGCAACAGAAATGTGTTTCTATGATTAAAAACAGAATTTCCTTTTCCAAATGGGTTTTCAGAACAGAGAAAGCAGGTAGAGGATTTTTAAAAGATATTTTCCAGACACAATGGCCTTCAGCTTGCATTTTCCTCCCACCCTTCTGACCTGCACAGATGTTGTGGATTCCCTTTCACCACCTGATCCAACAGAAGGGTCAGCTCTTTGCTCTAGGGATATTGCTATTCCCACTGACATGTGGAATTGCCAGATATAAAATTATCTGTAGATGGTAATATCAGGTGAGCTCATTAAAAAAAAAAAAAAAAAAAGTATACGGCAGCATACTCTATCATCACATTGAAATAAGAGTTAGACAAACTGACTTTAAATACACCTGTTTCTCATAGTCTCCATGTGCCTCCACAATATTTGCATGCCATTGTGTAGACTGAACTTTGGACATTATTACAGCTACATCCTGATTTCAATGCCTTTGAGAAGAAGATTGCACTGTGTAACGGAAATTCATTGCTTGGAGACAGAAACCACATCATTCTTAGAGATCCTTGTGACTAACAGCCTCTTTATTGTTTAGCTCCTTCTTCATAGAGGAGATTCAAAAGTTCTGGGTATACACACAGGATTGGCCGAGGTCCCAACACCACCTAGTTCCCTGGCCAATGACACATCCCACTTAAGTCTCAATGAGATCAGCTAGCCGAGTCCAGGGGGCTGCCCCAGACCAAGTATACCACAAAAGTACTGGACCTTCTGTTATCCTCTTCAATCTGACTTTCCTACAAACTTATAAATTATACACCATACGGTCTCTAGGGTAAAATGAGCTCTTGTATGCACATTAACTATAAGGACTAGTGCAAATACAATTTTATTTTTGTCATCAAAGCATCACAGTTACCTCTACACTTTTTTAATTTTAGATCAGCATACACAGCTTTAACATTTCATTAAGGCATATCAGGTACAAATGTTTCATGTCACTTGATCATAACATGCTATCTCAGGCACTCAATAATCAATCTGCTCTCCAAAAAGCCTATTTGCAAAACACACACCAGGAGGGAAACACAAAGTATGCTTATTTAACCAACTGGATTGCTTATTTTGATAAGTCTATCAGCCTCATAAATTTCAAGTTACTCACTCTTACCAGTTTTTTCCCTAAAAAAACCCCAAAACAAAATCAACTGAGGATCATCTCAATCACCTTGCATCTTCTACAGCTATTCCTGCTCAAAGTCAATGATTAATACCAGCTCATGTATATTTGCACACCATGCCCCCATATTGACCATTTTTGTGGAGACATACTTTTACTGGCTTATTGGCAAATAAGATGACAGAAAGGAAACTCACCAAATCGAATGAGAAAGGAACTACAACACTCCACCCAGCTCACCAGGTAAAGGCTAGTAAAGACTTATCTTAGACCTTTACTCCTGTTTGCTGTTTCTCAAATTACTTCTCAGGTGGTATGATCCAACTGAAATCCCTTCAAGCAGTAGCGCCTGTCATAGATTTGAAAAGTAACACCATGCTATTCACCAGGATCAAGAAAACCCTGCTTTTATTTCCCCCCCTTACTTTCTTTTCCGTGTCGACCCAATGAAATGGGTTAAAAAAAAAAAAAGTCACTAAAATTGGCAAGTAGCCTGTCTTTAAAATGCTAGTGTTAACACTTGCAAATCTGCTCTCAAGCCACCCTATCAATTTGCAAATTATCTTTCATATTAAAATACATGCAATGATTAATACTAACTGGAAACCATGCCAAGGCACATGGAAAACAAGGAGGTGATTAGAGACAGCCAACACTGCTTTATCAAAGGCAAGTCATGCCTGACAAATTTGGTGGTCTTCTATGATAGGGTTACAGTGTAGGTGGATGAAGGATGAATGACTGATGTCATCTACCTGGACTTGAGCAAAGCCTGTGGCAGTGTCCTGCACATCCATATCTTTAAACTGGAAAGACATGAACCTGATGGATGGACCACTCAGTGATAAGGAATTGGCTGAATCATCACACTTTAAAAGTTGCAGTCAACAGCTCAATATCCAAGTGGAGACCACTGACAAGAAATGTTCCTCAGGAGCTGGTACGGGCATTGACAAACATCTTTGTTGAGGACACAGATTGTGGGATAGAGTGCATCCTCAGCAAGTTTGCCAATACCACCAAACCATGTGGCACAGTCAACACGCTTGAGGGAAGGAATGCCACCCAGAGGGACCTGGACAGGCTTGAAGTGGGCCTGTGAAGTCCAACAAGACCAAGTGCAAGGGCTTGCACCTGGGTTGGGGAAATGCCAAACATAAATACAGACTGGGAAGACAAGGAATTGAGATCAGCTCTGAGGTGAAAAACTTGGGATTGCTGGTGGATGGAAAGCTGGACAGGAGCCAGCATTGTGCACTTCCAGCCTAAAAGCCAACCACATCCTGGACTACATCAAAAGCAGTGTGACCAGCAGATCAAGGGAGATGATTCTGCCCATCTCCCTTCCTCAGGAGACTCCCACCTGGACCACTGCATTCAGCTCTGGGGTCCCCAACACAAGAAGGACATGGAGTGATCGGAAAAAGTCCAGATGAGGGCCTTGAACAAAACTGGAGGGCTGAACAGCTTCTGTGAAGAGAGGCTGAGAGAGTTGGGGGTGTTCTGCTTTAAAGTCTCCTCTAGTAACTGAAGACAGCCTACACGTGAGCTGGAGAGGGACTTTTTACAAGGGACAGGAAAAGAGAGAACAGCTTCAACAAAGACAGTAGGTTTAGATTAGAAATGATGAAGAAATTCTTCACTGTGAGAGTGGTGAGGCACTGGAACAGGTTGTGCAGAGAAGCTGTAGATTCCAAATTCCTGGAAGCATTCAAGGCCAGGCCGCATGGGGTTTTGAGCAACCTGGTCCAGAGGAAATTGTCCCTGCCCATGGCAGAGGGGTTGGAAATAGATAATCTTTAAAGTCCCTTCCAACCCAAGCCATTCCACAATTCTCTTAAGATCTAAAAAAGCGCAAAAAGGAAAAAGGATCAGGATAATGGTGTGCTGCAAAGCAGTTTACAGCTAATTTGTATGCAAAGCTAATTGTAATTCAGATAAGCATATCACAAGATAGAAGAAGTTGCACAATGTTACACAAGCAATGAGGTGTATCCAAATCTATTTTCTGTATCTCTGCCATACAGTGACAAAGTAGAAATCTCTACAACCACAAATGATCCTCAAGTGACTACAGCTCTTTTGTTGAAAACAATTTTTTAACCACACAGACCTAAATGTAGATGCTTAATGTTCAAAGAATCCCCTTTCCTCTTGTGTCTTCTAACCAGAGACATGAGATTTTCAAGAAGTACCTGCTGAGTGCTTGGAAAAACAAGTCCCTTGCATAAAACTTAGGAATGCACAGATCCCAGTACCACTGGACAAAACTTGTATGAGACAGTATCACATAAATCCTTCAAATTTCAGCTCAAAAATTTTTATCATATGAGGCTAACATATTTATTCTCACTATTTTAAAACTAGATCTTGGGCAAACCAAATAGTAGTAAAGGCTTATGAGTCAAACCAGATCCTATGATTTAAAGAAAATAATTTTGAACTTAATTGTAGCTTATTTTGTAACATAAGCTAAGGAAGTACTACAAGATTGGTTCCTAATAGGAAATCAAACTATTTAATTTCAAAAGAGAACTATTTTGAATTTTTTTCCCTTATTATCTTACTTACGGTTTTTCACAACAAGAATTCAAAATGTTTGCTGGTTTTAGTGAATATGCAGTTTATTTTGTCTCAAAACTTCAGACGTTTAGGCCCTAATTCTGTAAATATTTATGTTATAGCGGCCCTATGAAATATGAACACTCAGGCTAGGATGTCATACAAGAATGAGGATTTTGTTCTGCCAATAAACAAACATCTTGTTTTATAAAGCATGAGATTCCTCCCAATGTTTCCAGCATTATTAATACATATCATAGCTGGTTCTCAAGATTTGCAGCAATGTGTTCCAACCTATCTATACTGTCTTGAAAAATGAACATAAAAGTTTATGTGCTCACAGGGAATTGTATGTTTATCATTTGTGTTCAGTTTAATTCTGTGAGTAAAATCTCTGTGCAAGGTTCAAGGCAAACAAAACAGTTTCAAGGAAAATTAAGGAAAAGAGGCTGGTTGCATTTAAAATACTATTTTGTATTTTATAGTCAGGATCCTATCACAAATTATTATGAAAGTATCAATTACACATTTCTTAGTAAAGAGAAAGGTTGACTAATACTGATATCCTATGTCTTTCAATTTGATACTGTTTTGATCATTAGTGTTTCAGGCTACCTGTAAACAGGGACAGTAACATGCCTCCAGAGAGGACAGAAAAATACTTCCTGGCTTATGTCATGGGTGTGCTACCTCTTGGGGAATGTTGTTTTTAAGCTTACCACAACTAAGGTACTGGTTGATGAAGGAACGACTTAGAGTAATGAATGCCAAAATCAAATTTAGTATTCAGAACTTTGGGCAAAACAAAAAAGTTATCAATAGTTCAACTCATAAAGCATGAGTTAATAATTCTATCTTAAATGGAACTGCTTTGAAAGCTATACTGGAAAAGTAAGTTAACAGCTGAAAAACCTGGAAATTAACAGAGAATGCTTTTCTCCCTACAAGAAATTCTCAATTACTTCAGTGGAACAGGATTAGGCCACTGGCTCTGTAAATGTAGCCATGCAAATCTACTGTTTCTTTGTACTAATATAGATGTCTGACAAATTCTTTTTGCTGTTACCATGGTTCTAATATTCTGATGTTTCAGCAGAAAAATAACACTTAAGTGTATGACTGAACACTGATACATTTTTCTAGACATTTAATGGTTACAATTAACAGTGTGGTCAAAACTTCTTCTTTAAAAAGATTAAACTATGACCTGAAATCTGTAATTCTCATATATGAAAATTCAGAATGTGTATTAACAAAACAAAACAAAAAAATCAAGAAAGCTAATGATTCCGCTTTCTCAGTTTCTAGCCTTAAATTCTTGTTTCCTTTTCATCCACTGGCTAGAAAAATGAGCAACAGGTAGAAAGAAGTAAGCTGGAATCTCCCAACTTACTTGTATGCTTACATCAAAATACTGCAGATGAGTAAGTAAAAGCGCCATTTCTCCTACAGTAAATACTTTTAAAACTCCAGTTCACAGTAGAAATATTTCCCAGTAATCAGCTGGGCCATTGAACACATCTTGGAAATACAGGTAGTCTAAAACTCAAATTATCTAAATCATAAAGCCACAGATTATCTCAAATTGGAAGGAACTCATAAACTGGAGTCCAAATCCCTACTCCTTGCAGGACTATGCAGGAGTAAATCATAAGCCTAGAAGTGTTGTTCAGAGGTTCCTTGAACTCCATGCAGGGAGTCATGAAGATCCATACAAATAAAAGACACCATTAGTCAGGAGAATTTTGAAATTCAGGATAGCTTATGCAATTTGTAGACAAACTGGAAGGAAATGCTTAGCATTATGGGACCCCATAACTCTGCTTAAGGAATTTTAAGGCATTTAAACTCAGCCTTCCCCAGTTCCTGTTTTCTTTGTGGGGTTTTTTTGAGAGACCATGGTTCTTCCTTCTTTTCCCCATATTAATGATTCCATGTTTTCATACTCAAATCTGTAGTATCATTACAAGTATGTGGAACAAATTGATGGAGTTCTTAAATCGTTTCATATTTTAGTACCTGTTTTCCCTGCATGTTGAGAGTTTCAATTTCAGCAGATTTTAAAGAAATATATTTATTTGAGGAAAAGTAGAAGATGGAGGCAGAAAATAAAACTTGCTATGAAGTAGGAACTCCACAACNTATATATATATATATATTACTATAAAGTTGTAATTGTGACTCTTGTAACATATAAAAAACCAAGCAAATTAGTTAGCAAGGTATCCCACTCACACTTTACTTCCAAGTACATAAACACAAGTGGGACTTTTGAGCAGTTACAAGTGGCACACTAACTTCTATTAAATAATGCCATATTTTTAGGAATCCTTTTGCAATAATGAAATGCAAAGACAGTTTTCTAGACCATGATATTTATAAAGATAGCTACTTCATTAACTGTAATTCTCA
>VWZN01007172.1:198-47287 GCA_013396955.1 Regulus satrapa | reverse complement strand
AAAAAAAAAAAAAAAAAAAAAAAAAAAAAAAAAAGAGTGAAATATGTTCTTAACTCCATAAAAAGTATTATGAAGAGGCTGGAGTAGAAAGCAGGATGCGAGTGGCATCAGTGACAATCTGTCACTTGATACACCTTCTGATCTACATCTTTACCAGCTCCTGCTCCTTCCTTTGCTCTCACTTTGTCAGCCATTATGCTAAACCGAGCTAACTGGCTGACTGTAACCTCCTTTTCTCTCCCTCTCCCCTCTCCTCAAATGAAGATGTAAGAGGAACTCTGCACCTGACAAAAAATAAAAACAACAACAACAACAACAACAAGCAACAAAAAAACAAACAAAACAAAACCCAAAAAAACCCAAACAAACAAACAAAAAAAACCCCAAACAAAAACAGCTCCATGCATCAGTACAGACTGAGGACTGACAGAAGTTTTGCAGAAAAATACTTGAGATCATGTTGGACAGGAGGTTGAGCAGGAGTCTGTGACATACTCTTGAGGCAATGAGGGCTGTCTGCACACTAGACAGTAGTGTAGTGTATTAGATGGAATATAACCAGCAGGGTTACAGAAATTATTATTCACTTGTAAATGGAATGTTTGAGACCATCTCTGGAGCCTTCCACGATGCGAGAAATACATAAATAAACTGGAGCAAGTCCAGAAGAGGGCCACCAAATGATGGAGCTCGAGCATATGACATATGCGCAGAGACTAAGCAAAGTGTGTATGTGCTCAGCCTGGAAGAAAGAAGGCTAAGTTCAGCTGCTGTCTTCAACAATATGACGGGTGCTTATGTAGAAGATTGAAGATTGAAACTCTTCTCAGAAGTGCAAAAACAGCATCAAGGCAATGGTCACAAATTTCTACAATCAAAGTTGCTAAGGAAAAGATTCCTCATCTTTGGATCAGACAGTCCTCAAAAGGTTCACAAAAAGGTAATGGGATTTTCATCTTTGGAGATACTCAAAACTTGATTGTGCAGGTCCTGAGCTGATGTTGTTCTAACTGTGATGGCAGGAACACTTTGAGCTGGAGGTATGACCTCCAACCTAAACTGTTTGGTAGTCCTGATCACATATTTAAAACTGAAGTTCAAGGACTTTGTCAAATTAAAGTTTTATTTCCAGCTAGAAAATTCACATGCTAAGCTTTAAAAAGATGTACAACCATTTTTAACTACAATGTACTTGCTAGCTTACAGACCAGTAGTAATTATATATGTGATATGGAAAAAGCAGTATTGATTGTGCATTCCCAAACTAAGCATATTGAGTATAGTCAGAAAAAAGACAGCATGGGTCTGCTGTAACCTGACCAAGGTTTTATATATAAAAACCACTTTGCAGCATTTTAATGTACATGTTTGTACTTAGAATACCTCAAATAATAATGCGTTAACAAAAAACAAATAAGCACAAGAACATACCGCTTAGAAAATTTATAAATTATTACATTATTGACTGCACTTAAAAGTAATCTTTGTAGTCAAGATTCATAGGCTATCTAGATCAGTAAAGCAAAGCATATTCTCTGAAATGAATCCGGGGTAAAATCTGTGAATTTTAAAGGAGGAAACATCTGCTGGATCTAAAGTGAAAGAGAAATGTAGAAGGAAGTAAGAAGACAAACACAAGATGAATAGACAACATTTTTTAAGAACTAATGAACATTGTGCTCTGGGGTAGGGATAAAGATTTCCATGCAAGCAATCAATCTAAATGTATACACTTTTAGGCAGAGTACTATTTTCAAGCTCTTTCTGTGATTGAAATGGCAGCAAGTGAAAAACAGAAGAAAACCATAGAGGGTATCACACTTGTGTACAGCATTATTAATTCTGCTAGATTAACTCCCTCTTCACTGCAATAGAGTGATTTATTCTTCGCTGACTACCTTACAAAGGCAAGTACAAGAGGGAAAAAAATAGCTCTTTGGTCCAAACACTGAAAATTATTTTTGGCTACATTTATGCAACACACAAATTCAACTTAAGCCCAAATATGAGTAATGGTGGTATCAACAAACTCTGTTTTACCCCTCAAATTAAATAGAATCAGAGTTTAATGGAAGAAATATACAAGTCCCTAAATATTAATACAATAATTCTTGAATTAATTTAGAATTTTCTATTGGCCATATAATATGGGAGAAAGCCAAGTCTGATGCTATTTTTCTCTATGTACAGGAAGTTCCAGTTCCTGAAGGAATAGCTGCTCTTCTCTCATCTAACCATAACCTACCATTATTTTCTAAACTGCTTCAGAAAGGGACTAAATAAGTCCTACTAAGACACCTATAGGTGACCATTAGATAACTAATTCAAAGACCAATGACTAAAAAATGCAGTATGATTCTAACTAAATGAGCAATAAATGTGCAGTGCAAAGGATCAGACTGGGTTCTGTTCTGTGGATGTTATCTTTATATTTTCTGAAAAGTATGAATGATAATTAAAGAGAGACTGATAGCACCATAAGAATTTGTGCTCTGATTGTATTGCAGGATCTATCAGATCAAAACTTTTAGCAGATAAAAAAATCTTACCTCTTACAGAAATTAAGTTACTCATGTAGCTTGCCATTTATACAGGTAGAGTCTGAGAATCCTGGTAATCAATCCGAGCTGGGTACATAATAGCCTGGGATTATGAAGTGCATAAATAATTCACATGTGTAACTCTTCAGAAAATTAATAAACCTGTACTGTCAAAGAGAGGAGTTGTGGATATCAGTGAGACTACAGTAGTTGGAGAAATCCTGACATGGAAAAAGATGGATTTTTAAATGCATCACACAAGTACTAAAAAAAAAAAAAAAAGGCAAAAAAAACCAACAAAAAACCAACCTAAAACCCAAACAAAATCACCAAAAAACCCCCCTGAACTTTTTTTGCGATGTACATATGTGGCATCACATTCACAAAGCTCAAAGTCCTGATTTGATCTATCAAAATTTTCAATGCAAAATATTATCATAAACAATAGTCAGGCTACCTAAAATTAGATCAATGAACAGTTTAAAACAGTAGCAAATAGATTTTTTTAGGCAGAAGTTATTTGGGAACATGAACTATATTTTTATTTAGAGAAATTTAAATGAGCCAGAGTCTTGTGAAGAAGATTTTTTTCCATTTTAATGAAGAGGCCTTAAGGATTTAGGAAATATTCTTTTAATTATGGTTTAATTGGTTAAGAAAAACATTTTAACTTATAAAAGTTACACCAATTGAACTTTAAACTGGTTCAGATTTTAGTTAGAGAAGGCCCATTATTAAAAAGCAAGTAGATTAAAAGGGAAAGGACTTGATCAAAACTGATCATGCCACCATAGGCATATGAGTTACCAGCCATCAGTGGTATCACAGTAATTTGCCATGTGCTGTCTTCCAACTGTATCTAAATAGCATTTTATTTCAATATTAACAGTAAGTTATTATGACATAGCTTAAGTGAAGTGAATACTTTTCACACTGCAACAGCAAACTAAAAATACTCACACTGTAGACTATGGCTCAGCTGAGGTCTGAAGCTCATTGCTCTACGGTATCCTCACCATTTGCAGCATGACCAACATGAACAGAAGCCTGGTATGTCTTTCTGCCTCAGCATGTCCTCCTTTTCATTTCTTCTTCCTCCTTCCTTAGACAGAATTTCAGGACTGGGAAGAAGAAGAGGAGAGGAGAGGAGAGAAATCACAGACTGGTCATATGACCAGGATTTCCAGACACCCTGGTTAGTGGGATCTGGACATGTTTCGTGGAGCTGATCTGTGGAATTGTTAAACCATGTGTAGCCTGCACATGCTAGATCTGATGTGCACATATGTAGCAAGTTCAGTGCATGGCACACAGCCCATATTTCCCTCTGAGATCCCCTGGATGCATGCCCATGCCTTAATTCTGCATACCTCAAACAACTCATCCCATTCTCCTTTCTAGTAGCATACAGAGAGTTAGGAAAGTTGTCCAATTACATAAAAAAGGTTTTAAGAGAACAGCAGCCATCAAACACGTTTTTAAGTTTCATCAATAGCACTGTCAAGATTAGCTGCAAATTATTTATTGCAAACAGCAGCAACCAATTGTATATACATACAACAGCACAAGAAGAAATACCAAACACTTCACCACGATGAGCATTCACCTAACATGGCTCAGGCTCTCAGTGTTATGTAGTCTTTCTGTAGTCCCCAGAGTGCCTCTGGCTTTGCAGAGTACATCCTGCTAAATAGCACTTGTATGGCCCCAGGACATGTGCTGTCTGGCCTCCTGAAGCCACTGCTCAACTGAGTAGGCTGGTGTCAAGCTAAATAACAGAGCCCTCAGCATGGTCGGCAGAGGGGGGCAGGCATAAGCACAAAGAATTAATCATGCAAGCCAACTCTAAGTTGTACAAATTCTATCAAGCAAATATCTATAACATATTCTGTCACTGAGACTGTCAAGATGTGCTAAATCCTCAGTTTAAATGAAAATAGTGCAGATATCCTAAATTACAGCAATTATGGCAATATGCGCCAGCAGAAGATCTTGCCTTATCTTACAAGGATTTTAAAACTTCAATGCCACAAAAAGGCACGGAACCCAGACTTTCTGCTTTGTACTCTTTCCTCCACTCAACAAACTTCATTTTTTATGCAGGTTAGAAAGTCTCTCATTTTCTGTCCCGGAGTAAAAGCTGCACCTGTCCTGGTCTTGGCTGGATTGTCAGTGCAGCACTAACTTTATCAGCTCTGAGAAAAAGATTTTTTACTGAACTTGTACCCTAAGGCTCTGCAAATTATCTGTAGCAAGTCATTGTCATTTCTTCTTCTGCCACTGCTTCTGAAGTATATTCACTATTTGCAATCTTCAATTTCTTAATTTATACATTTTCTGTAATTAACTCAAGTATTTATCACAGGTATATAATTATAAATTAAACAAAACCCACATTAATTTGATCATGAGTTTCCCGTACCAGAAGAATATTGAAGTGTTTTTGGCAAAACTGAAGCAACTAAATTTATTTCACACTGCACTCTTCCCTACTTCAAAGCAATTTAGGTCAAAATAATAAATAATACTTTACACCATTTTTCAATGGAACCACAATGGTTATTTTCAGTAACTTGTTAAACAGATAGGGGAAAAAAACTCTAAAAGATTTTAAGATAGCAAATTTTCCAATGAAAGACAAGTAAAATTTTTCTAGAATCCAGGTTTGAACTACCTATAGAAATTCAAAGTCAGGAGATCAGGTTATAACCCTCTCTCTGAACTAATGTTTTATGTCTGTAAGAAATTTATTTTCAAGCTCTGCTTTACTAATGACTATCTGAATAATGACATACAAAAATTCTTTACTAGTATCATTTACACAGATTAATTAGCAAGTATTAATAGTTGCAGAGGTGCTAATAAAAATGGCACTTTTTTTGCTGTCACAGCTGTTCTCAACCTGTCACTATACTGGCATTTTAAAAAGAAAACAAAGGTATAGTCCTTTCTTGAATTTTGAGAGCACACAAAAATGAATTAACAGCCAAACTGGATTTCTGAACTCCACATATTTTTAAAAATCCCTAAGGAAAAAAGTAATCAGTTACTGCCAGCTCAAAATAGGGCCTGTTTCCTCTAAAGTTAGTAAGACCTAGAGTGTCACCAGTTCAGAACTTTTAAGAAGCTGAAAATGCAGATGAACAAAATCAGAAGCAGCTTAACCTCACAAATACCATTTTGCATTTACTGTGGAAGTATAGCAAAATCAGATGTGTTTGTTCAGCAAGAACAGCTTCAAGCAAATACACAATTATATGAACATCTTGTGCAATGTCCTTATGGTTAAACGCTCTTCCTTTCATTCCACAAATATACTGGTTACTACTCCTGCACCTGTCTGTAGAGAACAGGCTCAGGTGGATTCCCTCTGAGACAGGTGCACAGCGCGTGGCTCAAAGCTGGGTTTAAAGAAAAGCATGCATATGTAGGTTGCCAAGCAAGGGGAGAAAGGAAAATGGATGAAAGTTGATCTGTTACAAGACAAGCATGAAATGAAAGGACATACAACACATGGAAAGGGGATAGATACGTGAGTATACTCAGCAGAAAAAAAAAAAAAAGTTCCATGCATTAAAATGGAGAATATGGCAAAATTTACACTCCCCTACTCATATATATCGGAAAGATGATTTTCTTCAAAAGGAATTACAATTGTCAGTATGTTATGGGATATCGCTTTTCTTAAACCAAACTGGAATAATTCAAAAAGGGCTCCTTTGTGAATCAACTGAAAAGCGGATAAAAGAGCTGAACTCAGAGGAAACCCAAACAGAAGATGCACTAACAAGTTAGAAAAAAAATCCCTCTCATGTTCCTTATCACTTCATCTTTACCAAAGTCCATCTGTACAAGAGCTCTCATTTCTCTGCTAAAGAAGGGTTATACAATGATTAGAAGCAATCATATCAGCAGAAATCCCACAATGAATCAGGATGACAATTCAGCATTTTCTCAGCTCACTTGAAAGAGTAGAAATGAATTTTCAAAAGCACTGGAGAGATTAGCATACTTCTACATTGTATTCAATTGCTTTTTGTTTTCTAGATATACTGCCTTTATTTATCCATTGTTCATAGGCAGGACATAATATTTTTTTACACATAGAAATGAACACTTCAGTGCTCAGAGCTCTCTGAAGGAAAACTAAAAGCCTATGGTTTAATATGAAGCAAGAATTGACCTTTAAGTCCTATTGTGTTCTATTTTAATATAAATTGATCAGAATCTTTGGAGAAATTAATCATTTGTCATTCCACTTTCCTGTCCAAAGCCTTTATATCATACACAAGTCTACAAAAAGCATGGGAAAAAAAACCAGCCAATGAAACAAAATATTTGCTAAAGGTGCAAGGGAATTCACAGAGCCATGCAAGCTTCTTTATCTGTTTTTAAAATGTATGTATTCTGGAAAAAAACCAAAACTTTCATAGCCTCATATTCAAAAAGTGTCTCTTCCTTCAGTTCTCCAACAGATGTTCTCAATGGCAAGTTCACGTAGGTTTCAAGATAAATACAAATCAACAATGTACATTTAGAAAAACCAACTATGATACACTGAAAGAAATCCTCTGCCAGTGTTCACTTTAAGGATATTTATAGAACAGAAAGTATCATGCATAGACTCCAGATTCTCTCCTTTAGTTATTTCCAAGTGCCATTTAATGTTAACATTATAAAATGTATAAGGAGGTTAAAAGCAGATGAGATGTTCACCTTTTTCAACTGCAAGCTATTTTCTGTTTTGGTATAAAACTTCAGAATTCAATCTCTGATTAGACTGATAAAAGTGCAAACTATGCAGGTAAATATTTGCTAGTTGTCTCAATTTGGGAGAATTAAGAGAATTATTTCTTTAATAATTTCCTTTTAAGAAAAATCACTTTACACAAACAATTTTTGCAAAGAAAAAAATTACATGTCTTTCAATTAAGTTGACATTTTCATTCTGGGGATGGGGTGATAGCAAGAATTTTCTGTTAAGACATTTGAATTTTTTTTTCATTGAAATAAAAAAAACCCCCGAGCCTCTATTTCTTTTTACCTGCAGATTATGCTACTTATCTTGTCTCTAGGTGACCATGCAGGTGGGAACACATGAGTCAAGCTTGTCAATATTAGTTACATACAGCTATTAGTTTCACCACTGTGCTATTAACAGAATAAAAGATATACATTCTCCATCAGCTTCTGCACAGCCATCACTCTGAGCCAACCCCACTGCACACTGAAAACACGTAAGGCAATGAAGAACTTCTCAGCATATGCAAGTCACGTTCTGGCAGAGTCAAACCAGGTATGAAAATATTCTACTTTACTACATTCCTATACTGTTCTGTGGTTCATTGAAGTAATGGCCTTGTACATAAAAAAACCAAAACCAAAAACAAAAACAACAAAAAAACCCCACAGACAACAGCAAGGTGACTGGAACTTTTGCTAGGAAAAGTTACAAAAGTTTATTGTATTTGAGGAAATTTATAAATCGAGTTTGAATTTTTACAATTCCTACTGAGTAAATTCATTATCTTTAAGTTAAAAAAAATTCTCAGAGACAAATGAACTACAGCTTTTCCAGTACAGAACAATCCATGAGAAAAACAGAATTAAACATGTTGGAATTTTGCCTCTTTATAAAGCATGATCTACATGGCATACTCTATATCAGCAATGGAGAGATGGGGACATTCCAAGTTTGATCAGAAGCTATACAAGGGTTTATATAAGGTTTTACTTGTATGGTACTAATATGGGGTTCTAATTTTGGTAACAATTTCCCATTCATTACGCATTCTTCATGACATGATACCACCTGGTAATAATTTCACAACATGTTTCTTGGTCACTTCTTGCCCAGGGAGCACTTATCTTGTGTCTGTCTCTCCCATGATTTCTGCTCGACATGGCCTAAGATATCAGGCCCCTTTATTAGTTCCATTGTACTCTCTGTTTTGTTCACCATATCCTATGCTGAGAAAACACAAATGAGGAAAGATGTTTCTACTGGTAAGACTATACCTTCAACCACACAGTCATAATGTAAACCAGTATTTGGAGTACGCATTGTTATGTCTGACATGAAACTTATTTGTAACTCCTTGCATCTGAACTCTGACACAGTCAAAAATAAAATTATCAATAGGGTTTTGATCTCTATTTTTACAAAAGGCAAAGTATTATTGGGGAGACGTCAGCCACAAGGAAGATAAAAAGGATGTGAAACAGGATAGGATACTACCACTCTTTTCCTAAGAGAAGTGAAAACCAAAATGCTCAAATTGGTCAAGTGGTACATAGAAAAATAAAAGAAATACCAAAGACTGACCAGTGACCAAACTTAAGGGAACGGTACAGAGCTGTGCCAGAAGAGGTTTAGGTTGAACATCAGGAAAAGGTTCTTCATCGGGGGGGCTGGGCACTGCAACAGGCTCCCCTGGCCAGCAGTCATAGCACCAGACTTGAAACAGAGCTCAAGAAGCCTTTGGACAGCACTCAACCACTGGGTGTGACTCTTGGGGTTTTCTGTGCAGGGCCAGGAGTTGGACTTTGATGATCCTTCTGGGGCCCCTTCAACCTCAGGATATTCCATGATTCTCTGGAAGAACCCAAACTGAAAAAATGTATGCTGTTAGCACTGTTGTTAAAGAGGAGCTATTCTTGAAATCAGTGTTCAATTTTCTTAATTTTTAATGAGCAGTTATTCATAAACAATCAAATTCTTAACTGGCTATCCAAGCAATAACTTGCTTACAGTTAATTCTGAAAGTTTATGCTAGCTAGCCCCCTGTTAAAAAAAGCCAAAAAAACAGAAGAAACAATAAACCATTTTAAAAAGGCACAAGAGAAGATAAGGAAAAAAGACACTACCCGTTTACTCCCCTCCTTTCAAACTTCTTTCTGATCTTACCTTCTTTTTCTCTGTCCTCCTCATACACATCCTGATGGTTCATCCCCCTTTCCTTCAGTGCTTCACAGCACACAGTATTTGCTTCTCCACAGAAACTGCTATTCTCATTTTCTCCTCCACTTTCTTTTTCTTTTCCCTTTCCTATTAATGTCCAGGTGCTTCTTTAAGCTCACCAAGTTCTACTACACACAAAACCTTCAACTAACAACACCTCAGCTGCTATCCTGAAGGACGGATGTGTCAGTATTTTATTCACAAGAATCAGCTATCTGTGCAAAACTAGCTATATAGAGGCCCCTGACCCACTTAAAATACCCTCATTTTTAAGAAAATCAGAAATCAAATATAATTATATCACTCATAACAAAAATGGCAGCAACAAAGTAAGGTGATTTCACAGGGAGTGAGGAAAAGGTGAGTGGGAAATGCACTATAAAATAAGAAGTCCTTTTTTCCTGCAGTTTGTTGATGAACTTTTATTCTCTCTTTGCATTATTTTTTCCAGACAGGGTTCAGAAATACAACAGTATACACAGAGAGGAAACTTTTGACTCATCTTTTTTCTATTAATCACATTTCTCCTTCTTTAAAATAACTAAATATTCATTCGCAGATAAGAGTGGAAGCGAAGGACAAGTGGGAAGACTCCTTTCAAAAAGAAGAAACCTAATTTCAGGCAAATAGGGTATAGACAGAATAGACTACAATCTGAATGAGAACACAAACAAAAAAACAAAAAAAACCCACAAACTCCAATATTAGAAAAAAAAAGACACTGTCTAGAGAATTGAGAAAATGGGCACAGAACATGAAGATAATTCTCATCCCAGGTCCATTTACTTCTGTACACACATCTGAAACATCCCACCTTGAAATAATCACACATTTCAATTTACAACTTGGCCAGACTAAATGACGTTCATGAACAAGTAAGGGCTCTTCTGTGGTTGTATCAGTGACTGAAACACACCCTGTCACATAGGTACAATGATACTTCCTCACTTCCCATCTCCATCTCTCACATTTTAGCTCTGTTTCTGTTGCTGCCTCTCCCTCGGACTTACAGAATTTTAAGTCCTATATCCTTTCATACTGCATGAGTTACTGGCTTCCACAGATAAAGACGAAAATTACATTTTGGCAAAATTTAGGTAGGTGCTGCATAATCTAGTTCCAGAAGTTAAATGAGGGTAGAGTAGAAAGCATTTTTTTTTAATTATTCCATTTTATTTACTTATTTACATGGGTAAATAGCCCTGTAACTACCACACAAATCTGCAGTCAGTAATGAGATGGTTGCAGAAACATTAAGTTGTTTTTGGAAAGACTTTAATGTGGACTATCAAATAGGATATGAAATATAGTATTTAACTAACTGCATCTCAGACAAGGGAAAAGAAAAACTAGGGATGTGAAAGAAAATATTTCTTTTCATTTGGCTGCTAGCAGCGTCCTGAGTATATATATTCCTTTCAAAGGAAGCAACTGGGCAGTTTAGGGAAAAAAGCAGCTGTTTACTTTGATGTGTGAATAGAGTGAATAGGGGATACCTCCTTCCCCCCACCCCCCCAAAAACCCTGCTAAGACCATGTAAAAATAAGCTTCTGATATAGCTGGGGCAAAGACCAGTATGCCCACAGCAGAGAGGAATAGAGTGCAGTGGCAAGATGCACAAAAGCAGTCAGGCTTCAGAGAAGATGAAAAAAAAAAAGATATTTTCTCAGGGATCAGACAGGATCATCTATAATTTGCTGCAACCCAGGGAGCCTCCAAAAGTCACTGAGATAAGACCAGGAATGAAAGTAAAACCCGTGAAGACACAGTTGGTGAGAGGAAGATGCGTTGTGTTCTGTTCCACCCAGCTGATGCATTTCTCTCTGCTTTACTTGTCTTGTTCTAAAAATAGGTTCTCATCAGAATAAGAAATACATTTTGAAGACCTTTTTGCATATACCCACTTTAAGGATAGGGACAGGCAGAACAATACCAGAGTTATGATCAACCCAAGAGGCACATCAGAATCAGAAAACACTTCTGTGTGTTCAGCACTTACATTGCTCAGGACATTATTAGTCCTGGGCTATTATAAACGGAACAATGTTTCCTACGAAATTGAAAATCTGCAGTTTATTCTACTACCTCATATTTTAACAAAGTGGAAAGAATAATGTTATTAGAAACCCTTAAAACTTATTTTTTGTTTGTTTTGCCTTCACAGCCAAGTTTCCCAATTTAGCAAACTCTCAAAACAACAATCAGATAGTACTTTGACAAGGCCTATCACAAGGTTAGGTATCTTTTGATATTGATCCTTGTGACTAAAAATTAGACATCTGGATTGTCAGCTTCCACATGCAAAACACTATTTAAAAGCGTGCTTAGAGAACAAAATAATCTTGATACTTTAGAACTTTAAGATACAGATCTAACCACACAGCAGGAGTGGTAAGCATATTACATAGATGCACTTTTAGAAAACATGCTATGTAGATCTTGAGTAATAGAGAGGCTTCATGCTTTGATATTTCTATTCTTCTTCACACTTCATAATACTATGGAATATGTAAAAGATTCATAGTTAATCCTCAAAAATAGTTCCACCAAAAAGCATGCACTGCTGTTTGGATGGCTGGAGCTATTTTATCATCCCCAAGAAGGGCAGAAAAATACATGACTACTTTCAAAAAAGAGATACAGTAAACCAGACTGACTGGTTTGCCTGTATGCTTATATTAAAATATTCTTCATCTTCAGACCCTAAAACTAGCATTCTTTAAAGCCAACTCTCACTTAAAAAACCCCAAATGCACACAGGGGTAAGTCCTGGTGAACACCAAGCTGAACATAAGGCAGCAATGTGCAGGTGAGGCAAAGAAGGCAAATGGCATCCCAGGCAGAAGCTGGAAGCCTGTAATCCTTCCCCTCTACTGAACACTAGTGAGGCCATCCCTGGAATGCTGGGTCCTGTTTTGGATTCCTCAGTGCAAGGACAACCCGGACATACTGGAGAGGGTCCAGCAAAGAGCCACAGTGATTAAAGGATGGAAATGTCTCTTGTATGAGGAAAGGCCTGAAAGCTGAGTATGTTGAGGCTTGAGCAGAAAAGGCTCAGGGGGATGTCATTAGTGTATGTAAATACTAGAAGGGAGGGCGCAAAGACAACAGTCAGACACTTTCTAGTGGTGCCAGGATCAGAAGCAATGGGGCACAAACCGAAGTGCAGGAGCCTCTGTCTGAACATCAAGAAACACTTTGTTACCGTGAGGATCTAGCACTGTCACAGGTTGCCCAGAGAGGCTGTGGAGTTTCCTCCCTGGAAGACATTTAAAAGCCCAGGGACTACATGTCCCTGCATAAACAAGGGGTTGGACCAGATGACCTCAAGAGGTCCCTTTCAAATTCATCATTTCTGTGATTCTATGACACATGGTGGATTCTTTCTCTACATAGTGTTAATCACTTCAGAACTGTGCTTAACACTTCTAATTGCAGTTTGGAACTTATTTCTTGGAAACACCCTTTCTGGGGCAATTTTTTAAAGAACAGCTACAGCAATGAGCTATATGTTTGCCATTTTAGGCCATGTCTATTAGAAATAAATTTCTCTGAAGGTGAAATTTACTCTTTAGCCACCAGAATTTTCTCATTGAATGTCTCTACTGTGCTCCTTTTCCCTGGCAGGGCTTTGTTCAAATGTTGTCAAATGTAGGATTGCAGAGTTCAGATATTAAGAGACCTTTGCTGACTGCTGAATGTCACTGGAAATCTATGGGTACATAAATCCTAAATTAAAAGATACACTGCCTTTATCTTATACATGTGAGCAAAAGAGGAGAGAGTGAGGAACTTTAAACCTATTTCAACAAAAGAGAGACACAGAAAAGAAAGATAAATTACACACAGAGAAGGTGAACATGATGTTGGAAATTAATTATGGATCTGCAAAGAAATGCAATGTAATTCTGTTTTGGTTTGGTCTGAAACGAAAAGCTTATTTCTTCATTTGTGGAATAGAAATAACCAGTAAAGGTCAAAGCACAAGATCCAATTTTTAAACCAGTAAGATGCTTTAATAGTGTACCCCATGCAGGAAGAGTGAAATCCTCACGGGTACCACACAGTGATGAAGAACCTAGCAGCTCCTTTCCTTCCAGTGGGTCTCTGACTCTACCCATGCACACACTTGTTCAGATGCTACATAACAAATCAACCACGTAGTAGTTCCCATTCCAAAAGAAAGCAAACATGAAAGCTTGCAAGCCCTACAGATATTATCACTAATTGCAACACTTTGATGAGAAGCCAGATACAGACATTCTTTACAGACTGCAACTGCTTTCCTCTCTCTAATACCATGCTTTAAAATTTTTTGGGCCTTTTAAATGACATGATTGTGGAGGAAAGATTTAGCACCAAACTTATGTCTAAGGTGCCTCACAACAACTTTCTCTTACTTGGTAAAAATAATTTGGAAGTGTTCTGGACTGAACCTCTCTATCACAACACTTATTTTCGAGGGAGGCAGAGAAGACAGTAGTAATTTTGGAATATGACTACACAATAAATATCCATTAAGCCCCTTAAAAATGTTGAGTTCTAACTAATACATATTTTGTTACAGCTATATGTTTCACAAACATAGCTGTATTTTTCCCAAGTAAATTTATGCCTACTCAAAAGTATCATGTGTTTGCAACTGCATTTTGCAAATACACAAAAATACACATTTTCTACTTTTTTGGTTTTGGTTTTTTGATTTTTTTTTTCTGTGAAAAATACATATTGCAGTCATTCAACAACATGAGGCAGCACTGCAGCAGATCAGGTGGCAGGAAAGGGGCATCATTGAAACCACAAGACAGGCCCATTAAGGTGGAGCCTTCCTCATGTTCTAAACTGTGTCCTTCAGGCTCACCCAGCCAGTCAGCTTCAGCTGCATGTGATGCTCTATCCTTGAGTGGGAGAGCCTGTGGTTAAAAGTACAGCTTTTGGCAATCTTCCTTTAGACTTACTCATATGGACTAAAATCAGAGGCACTTACTTTTTTAAAATAAAATGAATTGCACTCTAAGCCCATATTTGAGATCAGTGGGGCTTTCTCCATTACACTCTCGTTTTTAAAAGGAAATTTAATGTCATTCTACGGAAGTAGTTTAAGCTCTATCTTAATTTCCGTATGGAATCTCTTAGTTCCCAATATCAACTTTTTCCCCCTAGCCTTTTAAGAAATCATTCCAAATTAAGAAGTGAAACTGTGGGAAAACAAATTTAACTTTAGAAGGGAACATCTCTAGATGCAAGTCCCACTGTAGTAAAAGCCAAGATGCATTTATTTTAAGTGTAGAGTCCATTTCTACTGGTATAGATAGGCTGTGCAGTTATGTTAACTAGAACACTATTTTGCCAGCTTTAATCACATTGAAACTCTCACAGTACCTGATACTTTACTTTAAAAGCTAGATGCAACAGACAATGGAAAGTCTTGTGTTAAAAAAAAAAAATTCCATTGAAATGCTTTGAAAATAACTCTTTTTTTGTACAGCAGTTCAGCACCAGGATTTCTAACACCAGTTCTACAAGCAGATCACTGCATCCTAAAGGACACTTTAAAGCCTTTCCAAAACTCCCACTGAAACTGTGCTCCATCCTTTGCTTATTCTCCCTACCTCAACTCATAACTGTTCAGGAAAACAGCAATACCATTACATCTCACCAGAAGATTAAGTTTTTAGGGACTGGCAGAGTCAAAATAGAAGAAAGTTAAGCAAAAAAAAAAAAAAAAAAAAAAAAAAAAAAAAAAAAAAAAAAAAAAAAAATCTTAAAGCACTGTGGAAATTTTTTGTTTTCTTTTAAACTCAGGGTTTCTGAGTACTTAAGGAATAATAGCTGTGAGGGTAATTATGACTGCTTCTAGAACACTCACATGTGTATGAAAGAAATAAGGACGTGGGGTTTTTTCCAGTTATTAGCATTTTCAAATTGAATGAAAAAAGATTCTGCATGTAAGTAACCAGGTCTCTTGTGGGGTTTCTGTAGAAACTGACATGTCATTTTTTTCCCATCCAAATACAAGCATTGCTGAAAGTTCACAACAGAAAAAAGAACATGTTCATGTATGTACTTCCAAATAATGCTTTACTAAGACTGCAGAAAAGGACCCCATATGTTGCTTTACCTACACAGCAGAAACGTGCTAGCCTGTGGGAGCAGGCCAGGGAGCCATCAACATGTTTTCCTTTCTGACACTGGCACACAGCCAAGTCTGTGTTCAAGCTTACCTGTACACGGGCAGTACCCTCCAGATATTTATACCGAGCCTTGAGACACGGTTTCCAAAGTCTTGTGTTAACATCAGTCAGCAGCTGAAGAGATCTCTTGTCCTGACAAAAAGAAAAATAAAAATCCCACAGCAGCCCACCAGGCACCGAATTAAAGGGGGCAACATTCAGTATCATTAATCAAGGCTATCATTCCTTTCAAAGGCTAACCCTGCTGATGGCTTACTTAAAGCACTCAGATTGAACAGATAATGAGGTTTTGAAGTCCCATTCAAACCTAGTGAAAAAGCAAAACTTGGGGAACAAATTATCTAAATCAGTTTGAAAAACCGTAGAGATTGTCTTTGTAGGCTGAGTGCTTCACGTGAAGAAGCAAAGCATTAGGGACAAACGATGCCTTAGAATGCCAGGTAAGCAATTGCCAATTGACTGCTGACTGGCTGCTGTCTTTCCCGTATCCGTAGGTCAGGTTTCTTGTGTGATTTTTGCCACCTTCACAGACCAGCAAAACTTGTAATTTAATGCACTCCGAGACACTTGCATGTAAACACAGCCCTTCGGCTTCCATGGAGTAGAGCGTCTTTAGGCCACCTGGCCCACCCCCGTGTAGTCTTTTATTCAAAAGGATGAACATTAAGGCGGCGAGCAGAAATCGCTAAAGATCATCCTTGCGACCCTACAGTCAACCAAAACAATTATTATTAACCACACTGATTTTAAGTAGAGCCTGTTTTCACCTTATCTTTGCAAGTTTTGTCCGAGGTAGTGCTTTTATGTGGTCATAATTCTATCAGTTTAATGCAACACACTCACAGGGTCTCTCACCTTCCGCCTGAACTTCTGCTAGACCGCCTTAAGTTTATCTCCCCTTTTTTTAGGACTCTACAAATCCTCTCACATCTTTACTTCTCTTTTTCCCCCAAAGGGTTTTCAAATGTTTGAAAATACCGCACGATATCTCTCCAACTCCTTCCCTCGGTCTCTTCACACACCCGCGCGGGCTGAGGCGCCGAGACTCCGCGACCTTCCCTTAAAGGAGCAGCCGCACAGAGGAGTGAACTTTCCAGCTTTACAGGACAGCAGGAAAACGGCGATTCCGAACTTACTTAGAGCCCCATGCACACAGCACATTGTGCAGTCTCTCCCAGGACACACGGAGGACTTGTCCCCACGACACAGACATGCGCGGTGCCCCCGATTGGCAGCAGCTCACAGCGGGACGGAGGAGCTGCTTCCCAAGTCTCTGCTACAACAGTGTCATCAGAAAGTCAAATAAGGAGCTGGGGTTTGTACACAAATGTTCCGAAGCTGTGCACAGGGCCGTCTGCCAGCCCCTCTGCTGTAGTAAGGAGATAGGGAAACATCCTGGAAGGGAGCAACTATCCCTGGGGTTCCCTGTCCTCCCCACTTAAAGACTAGGCGTACCTCCCCCTCCGCTTCACCTCGAGCAGCTGCACGGCGGAAAGCAGAGCCGGGCTGCGAGAAGCAGCTGCCTAACTTGCATCTGAGCTTCAGCCCCGCGTCTTCCCAGAGTGCCTGCCGTGGTGGTGAGGGCAAGGGAAGCCAGAGGCATGGCTCCGTGCCACAGGCACAGGAGGAGGCCGCAGGGCTCGGGGCGGGCAGAGGAGCTGGCCAGCAGCCCCGCGTGTGGGGCGAGAGCACGGCCATTCCTCCCTCCGGCGGGGACTCGCTTGTGGGGGACAGAGAAGCTTCAAGTGTCCTCGAGGGCAGGCCTGGTCTGCCAAAACGGGAAAAGTGAAGAAAGGTTTAAAAAGAGGCGCGTGACATCCCTAAGGAGTTATTGGAAATCCAAATGGTAATTTTTAATGCATGGAGTTGGCAGTGGTACCTGGTTGCAAGATTACAGCATTTGCGTGGCTTTCACAGGTGATTCATGCTTCATGTATTCCCACAATAAAGGCCAAATTAATGGATTTGCAGTGAAAGGGTGCACCCTTCTCCATGTCTCTGATGCCCTGTGCCAGTAGCAGCTCTTCAGTGCATATTTTCATTTGCTGAAACTGTACCTCACATGTTGGTTTATGTATTATATGAGAGGCTACAGCTCCTTTCCATGCTGGAACAAAAGCAAAGAGGCATTTCCTACTAGGACCTAAATTTAAAGAGTCTTTCTAACACATGTGCTCTCTTGTTGCAGCCAAACCCTGCATATCCTACCTGCACAAGGGCCCTAATGTGTAGGGCATGCCTTTCATGTGACCATGTATCATACTGCCTCATACACAGGGAATCCAAGGCACTTCACAGAACATCACTGGCATCATAAAATCATGAAATAAAGATCATCTAGTTCCAACCCCTCATGCCACGGGCAGGAACGCTTTTACTAGAACAGGTTGCTCAAAGCCCCGTCCAAACTGGCCTTGAACACCTCCAGGGATGGGGCATCTGCAGCTTCTCTGGAAAACCTGTTCCAGTGCCTCACCATTCTCACAGTATAAAATTTCATTTTAGTACCTAATCTTGCAGTTTGAAGCCATTTCTACCCTGTCCTGTCAGTATGTGCCCTTGTAAATAGTCTGTCTCCTTTTTTGTTGTAGGGTCCCTTCAGGTCAGTACCTGAAGGCTGCAATTGGGTCACCTCAAAGGCTTCTCTTTTTCAGGCTGAAAAATCCCAATTTTTTCAGCCTTTCCTCACAGCAGAGGTGCTCCATCCCTCTGATCATCTTGGTGACCTCCTCTGGACTCATTCCAAGTCCATGTCTTTCCTGTACTGGGGACCCCAGGGCTGGATGCAGTACTGCGAGTGGGGTCTTGTGAGAAGGAGGCTTTCACACCCTAGAAAAATGTATCTTCATTCAGTAAAGAACATTGAATATTCAGAAAGATCCATTGGCAGCTCTGGGTTTTAGAGAGTACCTTAGATTTAATTTTCCAGTATAGAGGTCTTGATTTAAAGCTTTGTTAAGTTCATTACAGGTTTTTTTCCCTTTTTTTTTTTTTTCCAGCAGGCACAGGATTAGTTTTGCTTTTAATTTAGCTGACTGACCATCCTGATGTCAGGTCATAGATCCAATTTAATTCTGACTTGCACTTTCCCTACTTAATCCCCTCATTTGTGAATATTTCCAGCAGTCAGGAGTTAGACATTCCTGTTTGTGGTGAGATGATGTAGGCTGTATGCCAGGGTCCCAACAAGCAGCTCTGTCATACCCCCTCCTCAAGTGGACAAGAGAGAGAGAAAATAGAACAAAAAACTCAGGGGTCAAGATCAGAAAAGGAAGATAACTCAACAATCACCATCACAGAAAAAAATGGACTCAACCAATTATTCTGTTTTAACCCCAGCTGGCTACTAAGCCCCACAGTCATTTGCTCACTCCCCACCTATGGAATGGGGGGAAAAAATTGGTAGGGTATATATCCTGTACATGCAAGAGCTGCTCAGATAAACAGTGTAAACAAATGTAACTTAGCAATGCTAGTTTGACTGTTCATATAATGGGATGTTTACCAGGGTTTACTTAGGATTCAAATCAGATACCAAATTCATATAAGGTATGAATACACATATATAGAGTATATATGCTATACAGTGATAATTACTTAAGTATGCAGCTTGACTCACAGAGAACTCTTTTGGATTAATTGTTGAACCATAACTCTGGCCTTTTTTTTTTTTTTTTTTTTTTTTTTTTTTACTGTATGGGAAAAAAACTCCAAATTTTTATCACAAAAGCCAGAAACCACTGCCACAAAATACCAGTTACAAAAGCAGTGAGTGAAAGTAGTCCTTGAAGTCAGTAACTTTTTTAAAATTAGTAAGAGAATTTCTTACATTAGTATCTTGTTCTTGATGTTAAATGGATTGTCGTTTTCTGTGGTTTTTTGCTTCATTTCCATCTGCAAAGAATAACATTTCAAATGAAAGAACAGTGGTCCCTTTTCTGAGCCTTTATATTCAGTGAATCATAGTCAGCTCTTATAAATTAACAATATTAATTAATATTATGAGGGAATGAAGCAAAGGAATAACTATCTTGTAGCAAAACCAGAGGGTTATTACATTTAAGCAGGATGCACAAGATCAAATCATTCAAAGAAGAGGGAATGTGACAGTTTTAGTTGCACAGTGTCTAGAGGCCATTTGTGTTTTGCTACTGGTTTTTATATATGCCCAAATCAGTAAAGTCAGTATAATTGTATACCATTTGTTCACTCAGTAACATTTGACTTACTGCTCTGGTCATTCTGCCAGGCACTGCTGTAATTTTTCATCACAAAAGAATGAATAGAGGTCATATCAGCCAAGTGCAGATAGTATTTTCATTTTTTAAGCTGGGAAGCAGTAGCTCAGTATTAGGAAGCAAGACGTTCTGTGAAAAAGATTGTTGTATACTTAAAACAACTCCTGAATTTCCCTTTTGGCACTCATAATTGCTTTGGTGGTGTGAGCAGCCATGAAGGTGGCTTGGTAGGAAGGCGGCAAATACCGAACAAAATAAACCATCTGCTGAAAAATACTGTCATCTTTGAAAAGTGCAGCTGGTCACTTTCAGTTGCAGCCAGGGTACGTAGAAACCAGAGATACCATAGATAAGCACAAACCCAAGGGACTTCAATGGCAATTTGGAATCTGATAAGGTGGAAAATCACCTAGCTCTGAAAGAACAAAAACTACCATAATCTAATGGCTGTTGCAGGCAAAAAAAAATCAAAATTACTGGTTGCTCAAAGTAGGATATCCTACACTATCTCAGTGTTATTAAAAGGACCAATTTTTTATTCCAAATTGAGCCTCTTGGTGTCTGAGAACTTCACCATTGACTCCCACATGAACTTTCTCTCAGCTTTTGGACTCTCACTGGGAACATCTGCCTGACTCCAGGCTCTATAACATGGATTTGATGGAAGACTATGACTTTATAGGTTAAGTCTGTTCTCCCTTCTTTTGGGGTGACTAGATCCCTCTGGGATCCCTCTGCCTATTTTTGGATAGTGTGACCCCTTCTGAAATCTGTCCAATTCACTTCCTGCTGATATTATATATATATATATATATTCTTACAGGTAACCAATCATATCTGCTATTACACTGCCAGTATGTTTGCTCCACTAATGGTAAGTTGTAGCAACCTGTAGTAGTGTTTTGTTATTGCTGTTACTGCTTATACTGCAGTATTGATTAATACTGATTATTGATTGCTGACAGTAATTTTAATAGCTTATGTATCTATATTTATAGATATTAATTTATTAATTACACAGATTTTCCACGTGTCTGGTATTTGTGGTAGTTTTTAATAAAGTAGAGAAATTTAGAGGATAAAGGCTTCATGTTGTGGTGTATTAGAGGACCCTATGAACCTATGGTTGCAACTCTGCACACCCAAAGGCCAGGTAACCCTTTAAGTTGAGAGGCTTGGGAAAATCACTTCATGTCCTATGGTCCTTCCCTCTTTCCATTAAATTGTTCAAGTTAAAACTGTGTAAACTTCCAACTTTCTGTATATGTCTTCCTTCCTGACTTTCTGTACCATGGGAGAGGGAAGAAAACTTTCCTTGTTCCATCTATAGAGAAGAACAAGTAGAGGATAGCTTTAATACAAGACCTTATCATTTACATTTTGTCCCATTCCTTTACAGACGAAAAAGGCAGTACTTCACATGGAGAGATTTGAGATGTCTCTCTTCTGGAACAGAAATGTGCACTGACATTTTTCTGTCTACCATAAAAATGTTAGTCATGTAGAATGACCTACTACATATAACATTTTCATTTCCCAAGAGAGGAAGCAGAGAAACAAATACAGCATCTCTATTAAATATTGATAAAATCCATGAAATAATACTTACTGTAAAGAAAAGAATATTCCTAGAGTAACAGTGGAATACAGTCAGATCATGCAATTATGTTTATACATGCAAGTAATGTATAAAGTCCTTCTCTTCTGGTCAAAGTTTTTTGGTTTTTTTTTTTTCCTGCCAGTTTAATTCTAATGGCATTGATCAGATTACAGTGGTTTCTTTTGAAAGAAATACAACTGTGCTAATGATCTATCAGAATAACAGTATTTTAAGATCATTTATTTATCATTTGTTAAGAGAAGGTATGGGTTGTTTTTTTTTAATATCTTGCATCTTTATTAAGTATTGAAAGGAATTAATTTTATTATTCAGAAACCGCTTTCATACACGTTTACTTAAGTTTTCTTCTGTACAAATAAGTCTAATGAAAATAACGGAATTGTGATGTTTTACCTCTTCATTTGTCTCAAATTTCAGGAACTGTATGGTCCAGAAGATGGTGCACACACTTGGGATTTTTTAGGAACTTGCTGCAGTAAATTTTTTTGTTGCTGTTTTCCCCCCTTTCAATTGTCTCATATTTCAAGCAGTTTGGGGCAGATGCATTCTATTATGTTTCTCTAATCCCTGGCCCAATTCATGGTATTTTATATATGTAAGAGAATTTTAAAGTTAAAAAACACAAGTCAAGTAGAGGCAAGCTATTTTATATTTTAAACTGGATTATGACATACTAGTGTAGGTAAAAGCTCATGCAAGTATGAGGTGAATACATTGTATGAAGCATTAGATCTTCTCCATGGATACCTATGGAATTTGCAAGTCTGTGTTTGTGTGAGAAGTACAGAATCAAAGAAGCTTTAGAGCAAAGACTGGGATCCACAGGACATGATAAAATTGTAAGTGCCCATCTTGAGAAGCAGAGAGACACTGAAAACAATTGGAATTAACTTATCACAGAAGGTTTTAAAAGGTATTAAGTATGCATAACCAGTGTGAGAAAAGTTCTTTCCTTTTGCTAACCGTAATAGATTTAGTACTTTGTTTTTCATTAGCACTTTGCTGTAAAGAATTTCTTTATTGCATTAAGGAATAGAACCTTAAAGGCTAATTTTAGCTAAGGCAGGCTTTCCTCCCAAGGTTCTATTGACAAATGGTTTTTCTGAAGGGCAGTTCACAGCCTACTTCATGTGCTTTGAATTAGTTTACTGAAAGAACCTTTCTCTGTCCATTGACTCGGCCCTGGAAAAAATAAGTTAGACAAAGCTCTGCAATTTAAGCTTAGTCTTCTGTATATACATGGAAAATCCTGTTAGCATTCAGACTATGATTCAGAATAACTCTTTTTAGGTCACATTATTTATGGAAAATTTTATTGAGTTTTCACAGCCAGATAACAGAGTAAGATGTGCTCTTGGAACCAGCCATCTCCTACCCCCTGCAAGTGTTATGCAGATCTTACAGACAGTAATATTGGGCCTCAGCTCTTAGTACCATCTGCTTTAGTATCCATTTTTCAGCAGAGTCTGAAGCACATCCGCAGTATTTGATTGCTGTCTGCTGTGCAATTGCAGTGGTCCTGATAGCAACCAGTAAATGCCACTTCCTTATCATAATCTTTGCACTGACATTCCATTCAGAAAAAGCTACGTAGAAAGAGTTTTTTGGAATCACAACCAGATTTATCTGGTTTAATAAAGAAAGGGAAAAACCTGAAAGTCATGTATTATTCTAACTTTATATGACTACCTCGTCTAGGAAAATCTTCAAAATAAAACAATGGCATCATAGCAATGCCCTGCTGGAAATGACCTTACCCTGTGGCAAGACATATTTATTATCTGAGAGTACCTTGCCCAGGAAACTCTTCAAGATAAAGCAGTAATATCCATTGCAATTATGTAATTATGTTATCTTGATTATAGGCACTTGGATCTACTAACGAGACTCAGACTGCATTCAGCACTTGGTTGGGCATGTACTTCTAATGATTGCAAGTCTTTGACTGACATCAGTGCATGAACATCTATTCATATATGTTGTGGTAATATACATGTGGCACCTGTGAATATAGGAATAGCACAACCTCTTACATATAGTCTGGGGAATTTATTAATATGAGTTTTTTTCAGTTCTCTCTTTCTTTCACTATCCATGAGTTGACTCAGACATGAAATTTGGTTTCAAAGAATCTTTTCACTCTGGAGAGAACTTTAAGATAACAAGTTAACTTGCTTCAAGCTGTACATGGAACTGGGATATTGATTCCCATCTTCAGTCAATAGGTGATGTCATCACACAGATCATACAATTTTGTTTTCAGAAATTTTCAGCTGAAACCTGTCGTTCTACAGTAAAGTCTCTTCTAGAATCCTGTCCGAAATGCTGTGATAACTTTTAGAGAGCAGACATGGTGAGATAAACTCTCTTTTTCTTCTGTAACCTTTCTGGTGCACATTTGAATACTATCCTCACCTATGACTATAATTTTTTTGCACTACCACAACACAGATGAATTTTGGAGCAACCTGGAATACAAGATTAAATAAAACAAAAATGGACAGATATAGTCAAGAAAATTACAGAATAATATTTTGCACATGATCCCACAATTTTGTGAAAACATTTTGCCTAACTGTACAAGTGAATCACAGAATTTTAGTTTTCTTGCTTAATATGTTTCCAGCCATTACAAGACTGCTTCCACTCCTTGTCTTTAGCTACAGTTGTGATATTAGCCTAATGATATTTAATATTGCCAGGCTAATTGATACAGTAACAATTATCTTGATTAAACAAATTTGGCTTTGCATGCCTGCTTTGCAAGATAAACATTCCTAGTACAAACCACTCTTCATTTCTTTTTGCTGGATCTTCCAAGTCTGAAATCATGTGCAGCCTCTAATTTAGGCAACCACTAATCAGGCAGAAGTGCATTTATGAGTTGAACCTGGGTTGATCAATGCACATGACATGTCAATTGAGTTTGTGCTGTGGATGTTGACTTCAACATTTATGTGACTTTCTCCTTTTATCACTAGCTAAATTTAGATGCTGGGTTTCAGTGTAGGATAAAAGAAGGAACAGAAACCTCTAAACCACCTAACAAGTCTAACCAACTTTATTCTAAAATAAAGTTAACCAAAACCAGAATTGCACTTCAGTAATCTGACTGCATGGATAAACCATGTTGGACCAAGAATGCATGTTGGATCATAACTGTACATGTTTTGCATAAATAGAAATCTCCAGTTTGCCTAATGCCTAGAATAAATATATAATTAAAAAATATATATATAGAAATAAATATATAATTTTAAAAGTTTGCAAGACTTTATCTACGGGGTTTTCTTAGTGAAGAATTTTTTTTATACTTTGTAAGTGGGATTCAAATATAATGCTAAGTATTTGATGAATCAGTACCAGTGACAGAGTTATTTTCTCCAGTTATACTCACCTGTTCAACAGAAACAGATCTGTTGTATTCCTTTGTGTACATTCACAGCTATTTCTCATCTCTTTAAACTTTTGTTCCTTCAATGAAAGTAATATTCATTAGTAAAAATGGTCAGAGTAATTCCATTTGTGTTCGGTTGTATTGTATTTTAAAATCCTGTCTTCAGATTTAGGTAGCAGCAGCACTGACTAGGAAGCAGTGATAAATACCTGCCAAAAATTTACTTTTACATAACTTTCAGTAGAAGTCAGCCTTGAAAATTTTCCATATATTTAGTTTTGTGAGAGGAAGAATTATTTAGAATACAGCCAAACCATTGAAAACTATTCTGAGCTGACAGAGTTTTATCAAGCTGCTTAATAAAGCAACTGAGATGAGGTATGCCATTAAGCACATTCTCAAGAATTTTCATTTTCTTAGTGGGCCCTTTTGGCCTAAAAGAACAGTTTCTATTTGTATGAGCCAGTAACTGCAATGTGTACTAGAATTTCTTGCATATCCTTTTATTTTCTTCAGAATTGCTTTGCTCTGCAGATCTCATTGAAATTTAAATTTAGAATCAGCAGACTTGTATGTACAGCTTACAACTAAACTAATTATATAATGAAGAGATATCTCAAAAATAAATTCTATAAGAGAAAGAGTAAGTCGTCCTCCTTAGCTTTTCACTACCTGCTTCTTCTTGAGGCTGTGTTAGTCTGTATGGTTTTTTATTTGGTATTTCCTGTTGCAGCTCTCTGATAGCTGCATACAGCCAGACCATATCATCCATATTTTTTAAGGACTTCTAGCTCACATACTCAAAATACTTCATGACTGGAGGAAAGCATCCATGAGTTCTAGATAAATAGTGTGCTAGTTATGACAAGTGAAAGTATATATGAAATATGACTCACGATTCAGTATTTTGCTTGTGCCAATGTCTGACTGAGAGGCTATGCATGTTGCACTAGTGAGCCTCAGAGGCTTATGTCTTAAGCTTCCAACCATAAAAAAACTTGTTAATAACAAAACTTGTTTAGCTTTTAGGTCTTTCATTCACATCCTGCATGTTGGATGAGGAGCAACCATCACAAAAGGAAACAACACAAAGATGTCTCTTCACACTCACCTCTTGTTAATGGATATTATAAACAGATGCCACCTCCATCAGCTACAGGGCCAAGGATTAATCCACATAGCCACTGGATCCCAGCCTAGAGACTCAGGGTTCTCCACCCCAAGCTGATAGACACGTCTACTTCTTTCCCATTGCAGTTTCAGCCAGTAGGCTGAGCACGTGTTTTGGAGACGTGTGCAGTCACACAAAGAAAGAGGCAGAGCTGGCTTCATGTACCACCACAGACCAGGTGCTGCCTTCTGCAGCACCCACATGTGATATTGACAGGATTACAGGCAAGTCTTCTTCCCCTTGAGCTGATATGGAGTCCAACTCACAAGCTGAAAGCATGTGTGTCCCCCTCACTATACTCACAAGTAGATGTCCCTCATGGTGCTGTAACTAGGAATTGTCAGGAGCACTGTATAAGTATGGTCTGAGAAAGCAAACAGGCCAGTCATAGTTCTGCCATATTACTGCAGGAACAGAAAGCTATTCCAAATTCCAGCCTTGCTAATAATAATGAGTGGCATGGGATATGCTTGAAGTCAGCTTTATTTTGCTTAGACCAAACCTGTAAATCTAAATCTTTGCATGTATTTCCATATTCAGGAATGTATATTCTGCCTGTATCAGTTGGTTTTTGGGTTTTTTTTTTGTTTGTTTGTTTTTTATTACAGATTGAAAATGTAAGTTTTGAATAATAAAACTCTTACTTGAATGAGGAAAAACTACAACTCTCCTTCACTCACCCCATCTTCACACACTCAAACCTTCAAAGAAAGCTACAATTCCAACTCTCAAATGCCCCTATTGTCTACACAGTGGGGAAAACATTGATCTCCTCAAAATTGCTTCCTGTTCACATCCTGTTTCTGAAGTGCAGCTGGAGATAACAGGCTGTGCTAGAGCAGTAGCCTTTCCTGAAGGCATGCTGTTCGGAAAACATTGATCTCGCATAAACCTGTTCTCAAGCATAAAAAGTATTTGAATAGGATATTAGTTTCTAAATTGTTCCATCTTTAATTTTATCACCAGCCTTACTATGTGAACTTTATACCACTAGGTATAAAGTCCTATATAAAGGCATGTTATTGTGGGGTGGTTTTTTTTTTTTTGTTTTTGGTTTTGGTTTTTTTCATGGTTCAGTTAAAATCAGTGAATAAATCAAAAAATGTTTGAAGTTTCTCACATACAGCTGACTGCTGCAGATTCTGGTAGAAACATTCTCCATACAGTACACCATGGACAGAAATGTGTTTAGCAGTCCATTAAGGGCAGCAATTGATGTAGCCACCCAGTCAAAATAAGAAATATGGAAGCTAAAATAAGCAACTCGAATCACTGTAAGAGCAAAAGGAAGCTTGCTGCTCCATACTACACAAAGCAAATGTAGACATAGAAGAGCTGCTGCCTATTTTTTTTCGCCCTGCTGCAGTACAGGAAACAAGCAAGCCCTCAGTGTTGTAAACACTGTTTCTCTCATGCTGGGACTGACTTTTCCATTCATAAAAAACATTTGCACTTTTAAAGGTGACATAATTACAGATGTAGAATCAGTAACAGGCAAATGAAGACAGAGAGGACATGGTTCCTACAGATGTAGAGAAAACTGTATATAGCCAGAAGTAATCTTCTTGGCATGTTTTTACAGATGTGAGACTGAGAAGGAAAACTCTACAGTATATGTTGTTATTCTCTATTGCTGACATGATCTAGCCTCTGTAACCAGATCTGTTTGACTCCTGGATAAAGGAACCATAATGCTGTCATCAAAACACTCAAATTATGAACTTTGGGAAGAAAAAGATTCTACCTTCTGTATCTGTGTTTTCAACATGATCTCTCCTTATTTATATGTGCCTATGTAAAAAAATCTGTCAATATTTTGTTGTGTGGCCTGGAGTAGATCTCATGCGGGAGTGAAATCTCCACCCCTGCTACTGAGTGGGAGTCTTGATCTTCAGTAGGGTCAGGACTTCATCCTGCATCTAATATTCTGAAGCTTTACAATGAAGACATGGATATCACACATCCCTGACTCCTTCACAAGAGTATTGGAAGTTGAAGTGTGAGTAATTTCCCTTCACAGAAATTAATGAGTTTTGTTAATTTTATTATTGTCAAAGTACAAATTCTAAAAAAAATAAAACTAAAAAAACCCAAAAAACCCCAAACAAAAAAAAAATCCCAGCAAAATTTTTAAAAAAATTAAAAATAAATCTTTTACTTTTTTTTAATTGTGAGAATTACCTAAACAAAATGCACCTTGCCGTCTCAAACTCTAGTCATATTTTTCTTTCAGTAGTTAATTTCTACTGATAAACTAAGTAGAGTGTAGTCAGATGGTTTAACTACTTTCAAAATACATTTTGCATACACTTTTGGAAAAAAAACCAAACTATTATTTTAATGAAGTATGAATCAACATATTTTCAAAGACTAACTAAAGTTAGTTACTCATTCCTTTTTGGACTAGTTAAATATTTTTTATTAAATGTTCATAATAATAACAGCAACAACAGCAGCTACAACAGCAATAATAACTACTATTATTACTGTTATTAATATTGCTATTTTTATATTAATTGTCAATCCTTATCAACATTATATTAAATTGTATGGCTTTTATGTAAAATTTGATGTTACAAAAGCTAAAAGTTTCCTTTCACTGAAACAAATATTTTTCAAAAATTATAGCTAAACTGTTTAGCTATTTATGAGAACAGGGTGAAGAAAATAATGTCTGTCTAATTGGGAATGTGTAGTCCTTTATGAACTATATTCTCAGTCCAGAATACATCTTCAGAAATGTACCAGTGAAGATATGAGACAGGTGAGTCATAGGAGAGGAGAGACTAGAATTAATAGAAAGAATGGGAGCATAAAGATTGAACAAAGAGCTTGGATCATTCAAATGCAAATATTTGGGGGTTTATCACAATTAAAGGAGTATTTCTGTTCCCTTCTTCCAGCTACATTAGTTTATGTGACTCTCTGTGGATTGTAGCTTCTTTGGGTCATACATCTGGAATACTTATTTTCCCTTAAGAATTACTTTGAATCATACATTTTTAAATTGTCTCACTGTGGCTGATTGGAAGTTCTGAAAGACTTCAATATCTTTTAAGAATATTAGAGTAATCTGTATCTGGAAGAAGGTAAGCATAGGAGTTTTCTGTTCTCTTCTGCATGGTGAGTGTCCTGTCAAAGAATCACAGAATGATTAAAGCTAGAAAGGACCGCAGTGGGTCTGGTCCAAACTCCCTTCTCAAGCAGGGTCATCCCAGAGCACACTGCACAGGATTGCATCCAGATGGTTCTTGAAATCATCTTCAATGAGGGAGACTCCTCAACCTCTCTGGGAAATCTGTTCCACTGCTGGGTCATCTGCACAGTAAAGAAGATCTTCCACATCTTCAGGTAGAACTTCCTATGCATCAGTTTCTGTCTGTTGCCTCTTGTCCTAACTGTCCTTTTAGATGTGAACATTTAAAAGTGGTATTAGGACAAAAAAATAATGCATGCAGTATAAATTTTGAGGAAGATAAAACAGAAAAAACCATAATATATACATACAATAACATAATAGGAAAGTAAACAATCATTTTCTAAGTTCAAGATAACTATGAAGCTAGAATGCTGGAAGAGTTGAAGAATATGGCCTTCTCAAAAATTTAAGCAGATAAAATGAACAAATAATATTTTCACATTTTTAAAAAGTGTTAGCAAATTTCAGGGAGAATTGGGAGGAAGCTGCATAGGACATGTTAGAAACACAGCAGAGAACTTGTAGAGTTGTTAAAATATAATAAAGAAAAGCAGAGCAGGAAAAAAATGGTTCCAAAGTGAACCCACCCTCCAGAATGAACAAAAAACAATAAAAACCATAAAATTATACAAAGTCCTGCTATAGTTTTGGTAAATCTCAGAAAAATGTCTGGAGGCATTGAGAAATGTTGGAAATGTTTTTCAACAAAGTACAAATTCCTAAGAACATGTAGAAGAAACAAACACTATGAAGGAAAGAGAGGTAGAAACCTTGTATTTCTTCAATTCAGATAAGCATAGCTACTGTTCAGTAGTTTGAAACTAGTACTCAAACTGAGATTATAAGACTCTGACCTTTTAATATCATAAAATGTAAAGGTCAGGAAACAAATAAATATATCATAATAATAAATAATTTGAAATAATTTGCTCCCTCTTTTAATTGATGCACTATCATTTCTATTACTTTTTCTCATCCTTATTTTAACAGCTTTTACAACTTCCTTAAAAATTTTATATTCTAGGATGAAAAAGAAAAGTATTTTCTGATATTTTCTCTCTTTTTAACACTTAATTTAGATTCCACTTTTCATTGTATATTTGCAGATTGTATTAAAAATTCCTTCTTCCTACTTCCTGTCTTCTCTTCAAAATCTTAGGATTTTTAGCTTATACCCCTCTGTCAGTGATTGATTGAAGCTGTTGAAGAAAGCTGGCAAAAGCTTTTCCCAAGGATAAATGTGAGAAATAGTTATGGTAGGTTTTGTAGTAAGATATTGCAGAGAAATAAGCCATTGCCCAAACACAAGTTTGATCAGAAGCATATCTGTGTCGTGCTCTATTGGCATTCATTGCTAAGGCAGGGAGTTATCCTTTTTGGCTTGGTTTCCAATGGCATACAGAGAGCTTGAACAACATGAGAGTGGGACACAGAGAAAACACAGAAGGACCATTTTGACAGAATGTGGCAAAACAAGAAATACTGATAATGCTGGAAAAGGAAATTTCTTCCAATTTCATTCCCATTGGGATTTGTGTCATGAAAGAAATAAAGTGAGTGTATTGTCATCAATAATACAGAGTTTCAACTCACAAAACTGATAGTAAAATTACTGACTAATTGTTCATGTTAGGATTAAGAACATTTTTCTAGGTCACCACATTTTTAGGACACAGTAGTCTAATTCTTTTCATGTTTATTGTCATACACTTTAGTTTCTCCACTGCCTTGATTAGTGTTCTATAAACACTTTGTAGATTTCTGACATTCCTTGCTCTTCATTGCCTCAGAACTCATCTCAGTGATCCCACTTAAACAAAGAGAGAGTCAGTTTCTGGATGTGCCACTACATATGTAGGCTGAAACCTCTCTTATCTTGTGTCAAATTTAACATCTGTAACTGTCCTTATATTTAATTCAATATTATTGTTTTGTAACTACAATTGCTCAATTTTATAAATACATCCACTTGGAAAGCAATATTTTCATTTTGGTATATACTTTCCAATTTTCAAAAGTTTACATTAGTAACATATACTAGTACACTTTACTGTGGGAAATCACAAATATTGGCTTTTAGCAAAAGCACAGTAAATATAGTTCTTTCATTTTCAAATTGAAATTTCTTTTTTTGTGTTTAATACAATTTCCATGAGAATGACTTTAGACTCTTCACATCTACTTGAATTTGATTTGCAGCTGGGCTGTTTATTTTATCTAATTTCCTTCCCTTGAAGGAAGGAATCTATCTTGCTACTAACTTTTCTCCTTCTAACAGTATCTGCAAATTTAAGTTCTGGTATTATGAATAGCACTTTCATAAAATAATCTTCTGGTTATAATTGGACTACTCTCAGGAATTAAATCTGCTGACAAGTTTTTTAGAGATCTGAATATCAGATACAAAGGCCAAAGGGTCAGATCTCCTGTACATGGTGCTGTAGCACACCTTATACTCAGCTACCCTACCTGAAGCCTAGCTTGCTCCTAAGTTTGGTTTATTTCTTCCAAGGTCTGTGTTGATTTGGGACATGAAGAGATGGGGAATTCCACATTTGCCTTAGTATCTCTGCAAAAGTTCATCAGATTCCTTTTGAAATTTATTTGGATTTCCCTTGCTCAACTTTCAGCCATTGGTTCTGTCATGATTTCCTTTGCTTGTTAAAAACACCATCTGTATATGGTGTTTTTATACATGGGTGGTAGCTAAGCCCTGAGAAAAATATTTATTGGTAGGCAAAATCTGTGGAGCTTATTAAGACAATGTAAAAAACCATCCCCAAATTTCGCATCACTTTTTGGCTCTGTTTTGCCTTCCCTTTCCTACTGTTTTGAACACCTTTTTTTCTTTGTTTTAAACAGAAAGTGAGCAGTTCTGATTTTGATTCTGAATAAGTATATGATCACTGCTAAGTTGCCGTTAGTTACACGAAATTAATACAACTTTTTGCAAAAGGTGTCCTATACTCCTGTATAATGTTATTTTTTACACAAAAGATCTTTGGGACAGCTATCATTCATGTGATAGCGTTCCTATCCAAGATGATTTGAGTTCAGAATAGAAGTATTAATAAGAAAATATCACTAACATGGCCTCATTGCATTTGGATTTTCTGCTACCTAAGCATTGTCTCTTGCATTACAATATAAGTTCTTGAATTCTGAGTTGCTACAGTACTTTGAAAAAAATTAAGTTTGTGATGAAGATTCCTCTGTAATACAGCAATACCTGGAGTATATGTACTAGAACTTGTTAAATATGCAGGGTATATATGTGTACATCCCTGTTACCCATTCAGTAATTCAGTTGAAAGCTGTAGCCAAGGGCCAGATGTGGCAGATAAGAAGGAAAACATCTCAGATAATGTAAATAGTGACAGCTTCATTGCCCATTTTAGAGTGATGACAGTTTATTCCAGTGGAGCAACTGACTGTAAGAACTTGAATCCCTGAATTATTCTGATCTCAGGAGCTTCACATCTCTGTGAAAGGGCAATTTTATTATTCCTAGATGATAGTGTCAGGTGGATCCAATTTGCTCCAATCAGGCTGGGAGATGTGTTACAGCCTCTTTGAAATTAAGGTCCTGGACAAAAGACCTTAGGAACAACATTGGGATAGAAATAAATGACAGTTATTTCCTGCAAATTGGCAAGAGTAGGTTGATGTATTTACTTCATTTAGAGTTTCAGGGTCAAAGATTTTATGGGATGAATTAGTCTTAATTTTTCATCCTGTAATTTATGAGGCTTTTTTTGTTTTTTGGTTTTTTTTCAAACATATAGTCAGCTATTTTACTGGGAAACTACTCTTACTATGTGGCAGTGTAACACTTTTTATTTCACTTGAGAGGAATACCACATTTGCTTCTCTGATTCCTCCAATATTTCCACTCTTTTCTATGAATTAATGAACTTTTTATTGGGGTCCCTTCTTAATAAGAAAAAAGGCAAAGATTCTTCATGTTTTGCTATTGATTAACCGAAATATTTTTTTTAATATTTTTATCAACAGCTAAAAATATCTTCCTTGCTTTTCATTCTTCTTTCCTCTATTAATCTTCTTTACAAGAGTTTCCCACGGGTAGTGTTTTGCAGAAGCTCTAACATGTGAGTTGGACAATGCATTAGAAAAATTAGTGTTGGAGAATACTGAGGAGGAGAGAAGATCAAAAAAGAGTAATGATTATATTATTTTTAATTGCAAAAGCTTAAATCAGCAAATACTTTTTATGGAGTTAACATAGAATATTATCTGAATCCTATTAAACATCTACACACAAAACCTCTCAGCTCCATGTTGCTCACTAAAGGCAAGAAATTTACTATTATATTTCAATATCATTGAATATTCCATTTAACCTATTAGTGTACTTGTGGTGGCTTGAACAGCTGGCTGCCAGACGCCCACCCAGCTGCTCTTTCACTCCTCTCCTCAGCAGGACAGGGGGCGAAAATACGATGGAAGAGCTCATCAGTCGAGATAAAGACAGGGACATCACTTGGCAATTATCACTGTTGGCAAAACCAGATTTGACTAAAGGAAAATTATTTTAGTTTGTTGCCAATTAAAATAGATGTGGACAATGAGAAACACTGACAAACTAAAACAATGCCTTCCTCCATTCACCTTCTTTCTTTTCCAGTGCTCAATTTCACTCCACCATTGGCAATTCCTTTACCTCACCCCACCCCAATCCCTGCCATGCATTGCACAGGAAGATTTTTCTCTATGCAATTAGAAGTCTTAGATCAAAAGTATCTTTAATTTGTACTATATTTATTGAGATCATTAATATTTTGGAGCTTTAATTTTTCCATAGCCTTTTTGGCATTATGTTGCCATGATGGGGAATGCATTTTAAGAGATTTTGTGGATAAATCACTCCCACTTTGTACATCAAGCAAAACACACCATGAAAATATTTCATAGTTTTAGGTCTCTCAGGGGCCTCTCTGGGTCACTCTTTGCCTTGCTCACATCAGGGTCTCACCAACGTAATCAGTAAAAGGGATCATGCCCATTAGAAAACAATTTCATGACATAAGTTTCCTGGTATTTGTTCTGAACTACCATCATTAAAGTAGTTGGGATACCATGGAACATGCATAGGATTTTGGATGTCTTCATGCAGAAGAAAAAGGAATTATTAATCTCAATCTAAATTACTTCAGTTTCTGATTCACTGAAGATCTTGGCTGCTAAAGTACTATCCTTAGTGACATACCATGACAAGGTACAATAATCAACCTTGAATTTTGAATCAGAGCTTCTTCTGACCATTGTAAATAGGATTTCAGTCAGACTTCTAAAGCAGGTATGTGTTAATGCTATTTGTGTGGTGGTTATCCGAGCTTCCTTTGAATTCTGTCCATTCATTTAGTCATCCCTACCAAGTCAGTCTCTATTACACATACCTACTAAGATGTGCTTTAATGGTGACAGTAACAGGCTGACTTAAAAACAAAGCTTCCAGTGACACTAGGAAATGCTTGGGTGGTGAAGTACTTGAAAATGTTGCCCAGGGAGGTTTTGGATGCCCCATTCCTGAAGCTGTTGAAGGCCAGGTTGGATGGCGCTCAGAGCAACATCATCCAGTGGGAGGTGTTCCTGCCCATGGCAGGGAATTGGAACTAGATGATCTTTAAGGTTCCTTTCAACCCAAACTATTCTTTGATTCCACGATTCTATGACAATTAAAATATAAAAATAATTACCTTAGGAGATCTTTGTCTTTTTCACAGGTCCTGCTAGGATCAGACACATAATTATTAAAAGGAGCCAACCCAATACAGTGTCAACTACTGTTCAAGCACACAGATTTCTCTCTGAATGTTTGGCAGGCCGGGCTCAGTTTCCAGTGTCTCAATTTTCTAAAATATTTTGTCATGTTAGGATAAAATTGTGAGTTCTCCTTTCAACTAACACAGTATTATCATAATTGCGTGGTCAGTATAATGGCAAAAATATATACATAGCATGAAACAGTTGAGATTAAACACTGCAGAAACTATGGGGTTAATCACAATCAACTCTCATCTTGGTAGTAAACTCAAATTGTTCCTGTTGACACTGATTTTCAGTCTGATAATTAACATGGCCCTGTTTTTTTTCCTTTAACCTACTTTTCTAGTGAAAACTTTTCCAAAGAGATGCTGGAGGCTGTGACAAAGAGTTCTAAGGGAATTGGCCACTGGATTAAAATTCACCTTTATGTAAAAAAGCCAGATCCTGAGAGAACGACATTTTTTTATGTACATGTATTACCTTTTTTTTTTTTTTTTTCTTTTATCAATGCTTTATTGCAGGTCTGTTTTGTTTAGATGACAAGAAGCTTTCTGTTTTGGCTGACTTAGCTGAGGCTACTTATATCTATGACAGATATGCTGCCATGAAACAGAAGAGAAACTATCAACCGAATGTATAGTCAGGATGGAAAGAGCACCTCTATTCTTTTTCCTTCACTATGATGGACTTAAAGGGGCAAAATTCTTCATGTCCATCCCTCTCTCCTCTGTATATCTGACACGTATGCCATTTCACTGAACAGATAACAGAGAATATGCTTTTTTTTGGCACCATTTTTTGCACCATAGGCACAGTCCTCTGTTGAGAGCAAAGTGAGAAGAGAGACAAGTGGTGCTGTGGACACGTGCTGCTAGGAAAACAGATTTCAGTCAAAGTCAAGGGGATGTATCTTTTTGGGAGCATTTCATGAATCACTTCTATTTGAAATCAGGGTTGTGAATAAATACTACTGGAATATTACACAAATGTCATGTCTTTACACAGTGTTATACCTGACCCAACTGCTCTTTCAGTCTGGCATCCACATTTTCCCTAATCCTTATGAGCACAGCCATAGAAACAGCATAGGAACTGTGGCCTCCACTGTCCCTAGAAGCCACATAAATCTGAATCTAGCCTTTGCTTAAAATAGATTGTCCCTAGTGTAAGGGAGATATATCTACCCTGAAAATGTCCATATGTATGGAATCAAATACAAAAGTGTATCTGAGCTTTTTTTTTTTTTTTTTTTTTTTGGTGCAACTAAAGGTGCTTCATAAACATGACTCATGCAGTATTTGGCCTGTTCGATTCAGGTGGGGGTTGCTTTTTTTTTAGCCTGAGTTGGTTTGTTGGTTTTTTGGGGGTTTTTTTGTTTGGTTTTTTTAAATCTTTGGTAATGCAAATTGAAGTAGTGATAAAAAATTAAAGATTAAAAAAAAAATCCAACTTGAAAAGTTTTAGTAAATTCATATCCAAAAAATCAAAGCTGAAAAATATCTATAATGTATTTATATAATAACATCCACAGTATTTCCCACTGTGTTTATTGAGTTGGCTCCTTTTTATAATTATTTGGCTGTTTCTAGCAGGGACCCATGAGAAAGAGGAACAAAGCTCCCCTCAGGTCATTATTTTTCAGATTAGTAAAGTCCCAGCATTCCTTGGTGTCACTGCTAGCATTTTTATTAAGTCAGCCTGTTACTTTCACCATTAAAACACATCTTAGTAGGTATGTGTAATAGAGACTGACTTGGCAGGGATGACTAAATGGATGGACAGAATTCAAAGGAAGCTTGAATAACTGCCACACAGACAGCATTTACACATACATGCTTTAGAAGTCTGACAGAAATCCTACATCCAGGTGAATAATAAATAAAAGCATTTGTTCTTTTGGTAGTTGCTAGTGGCTCTGTTTTATTATTATCATGCTGGATGGCTAAAAAGTAGAAAGGGTGGCAGCAGGACATCATTATGATAGGCGAACATCTGAAAATGTACAGCTTTAGCTAGGTATCCATAAGTTTCTTCCTTACCCAATTAAAGGTTCAACCTTTGGTATCTACTAAAATTTGGATGAAAGTTTCATGTGAACAGGCTGTCTCTCAGGATTTCTACACAGAATTTTCTGCTCTCATTCGGGCTGAATAGGTGTAAGGAACAGTAAGGGATAATAAAAACAAGAGGGAGAGTGGCAATGGCTGTATAAGGGTTATATAATTTCAATAAATGAAATTAACTAATAATAAAAACAATAAATAGCACCAAAGTGCCTTCCCTCTTTTGTCCTCCACAAAACCTTGGAACTCCTTTTGTCTTTATTCCTTGTCTTACTTTTCTTTCCAGCGCTCAGTCATATGTTTCCTTTGACCTTTATTTGTAAAGCTAGGCCAATATTTTTAATCAAGTGTTTACACTCAGACACCTGAATCTATATTAAGCATCTAAATAAGGCTTGCATTTTAAATGAGCTGAGCACTGAGTCAATAGCAGTCGCAGCCTCTGACTACTACTGAAAAGTAGTCCAGCTCTTTACGTGTCCTGTTCTCTACCCACAGGCTGGAAATTGTTTGGAGACATTTTGGTATAATTCTTACCCTCATTATGCAGTATAATCCTTATGTTAAATAAAATTCTGTTATCATGCTATATCTTTGATATAAGAACATAGAAGCATTCATGTCTGACCTAGATGTTAGAAATAACGGTAGATCTCACAGATATTTATATATTTTGTGGTTGCACTTGTTGTCACAAAACTACTTCAAATCTTATAATTCTGTTGTATTCAGTGCATGATAAAAAAGCTACCTATACCAAAAGAAAAAATCCCATTATTTTATTATCCTTTTTGTTAGGGAAATTGTGTATTAGTGGATAGGTGCTTGCTTCAGCTGAAAGTGTTCGTTCATCTCTTGGAAATGATCCTCATACTACCTGTCTCACAGCTGTCAGTTCATAATTCAGGCAGGAGCTTGCAGGAATATGTGCGTTGGCTGGAGGGGATGTCTGGAGGAGCTGGGAAGTAACCAGATGACTGACAGCCATTCAGGCTCGACGCAGTGTGGAGGGGGTAGGTACAGAAGAAAGCTAATCCTATAGAGGCAGTTGAAGGCTTTTTTTGAGGGAGGATGAGGGAGGTAGAAAGCATCTGCAGGATTTGCTTTAGAAAGAATTTAAGGTTACATCTGCATCTCTGCAGCTCAAGGGACCTGAGAGCTAGTAAGTACAGCACATATTATCAGTTACACCAGCACAGTGAAGCTGATATTGTTATATGAGTGTAACAACCCATATGAACACGCTTATTCCAGAGTTAATACTTCTTTTTTATTTTTTTTTTAATAATTTGGCAGATATATTGTATTTAGCTGAAATGTTTGGTTTGGTTGTTTTGTTGGGGTTTTTTTGTTTGTTTGGTTTGGTTTTTTGTTTTGCTTTGTTTTGTTTTAAGAAAAAAAAATGTATTTTTACCAGTGCAGTAAACAACACAGAATTTTAATTTTATGTAACTGTAGCTGTTTAATTCAGCCCTTAGAGTGTCCTGGTGTATTTTCAGCATGTGTGCAGCTCTAAGTATACTGTTTTCCTTGCAATAAGGTTAATATTAGTTAAAAATGGAGACCTGCTGGAGATAAAAACAATTGCAGATGAGCTCAGCTAAAAGCAAAAGCTACAGTCTCTCAGATAATACCACAAGACAGCTTGAAAGGCTAATATATCATGCAAATGGTGGACCAGAATCACTTAGGCATAGATGGTCTGTGGGCTGTACAGAAGGAGTGAATCTTTCTGTATTCAGCTGCGCGCGCGTGTGCGCGCCTCGCTCCCCCTCCACCTGCTCCTCTCCCTCTGTCTCTCCCAGACAGGCAAGCAGACCTGCTCCTTCCTTTGTGCTGCCAGTCAGGTCCTCCCTCTGCAGTCTTACACAGGAAGAAGATTTATAACAGCTGCATGCAATGCCAGTGTCTCAAAGAGACAGTATCACGCCATGTGGAGGATTTTTATATTGCGTTTAAGTTTTCTCCACTGAATTGGAAAGGTACATTTTTAAAATCTTAATTATTTTAAACACTTCATTCCTGTGACTTTTATTTCCTGCTAAATTCTGACCTCCGAATACTATCATCTTTAAATCACAATCTGTTGTCACAGTACTGTAATGGCTGTGATGTCTTAATTGAAAACATGGGGATGTAAGGATTTCGAAAGTATAATTAGGGTACATTTCAATGTGAAGCTGTAAGTGCTGTAAGATGGGCATCTGATATTTCTGACATACTGTATCAGAAATATAAGATTGAAAGTAGCAAATGCAAATACAGCACACATGCAGTGTAACTGTGTACCATATGTTAAGAAATGTGCACCTCTTAAACAGCGGGCTAATTAGCTAGAGAAAACAGAAATGTCTGAATAATGGTGCTAGAAATAAAAAGGATAATGAAATCTTGAGACAGACTTGTGTAGGAGATCCACCTGGCATCAACTTGCCAGGTTTACCAAATTAAATAAAATCAAAGGAAAATTTATAGGTGGGAGAAAATGAATGCTAAAGCACTATTTCCCTTTGTTTTAAGCTCTTGGTTGCTTACCTTACCTTGGTCTGCTTCTTACCTCCCTTACTAGGGGCATGTATTATAATTAATGATGAGTGAAGCATCAGAGACAGAGAAGCCCAAAAGCTTGGACACATTCCCTAAGCTTGGAGAAAATTTTTATAAAATTTGACAAGGGATAGTTTATTGGGGTATCTCTCCTCCCAGGTAGTAGTAGGAATATAAAATTAAAATAGATTCCCTTTTAGCATCTCACCTCTTAGCCTTCCCCTTTCCCAATAAATGAATGCACAGAGTTATTTGGTTTCAAGAAATCCCTAAAAGGACTAGCCCTTGTTAATGTCTCAGTTCAATATTAGTAACAAATTCCTTCTTCAGAGGAACATATAATCTGGAAATATAAACCCTGGATAAAAAATCAGGAATAGAGGCAGTTGCACTACAAGAAATAAACCACTACACAACCGGCCATGGCAGGGAAGAATCTGTATCCCGTTCTTCTAACTCAAATACATGCACTAGTTTCCTCCTTCTACCCTGTTTTACCTCATCCCATAAGCAGCAAATCTACACATGTTGCTCAGGATTTGCCTTAGGACTTCTCTTCCCAGGATCAAGGAGCTCCAGAAGAGTGTTCACTGTATTCACTCGCTAATGATTTTAAGCAGCGGGAGTTCCAAGATGTGCTTACTCTTGTATTTGGAGAAACATAACCAAGATTTAATTCCACTATTCACTCATGCCTGAAATATTTCCTCTAGTTTTCCTCAAATGTTAGTATGTCCACCCAGAACCACTTTTATTGCATTGTTTTTGAGGTCTACTATAACTCAGTATTATCAGTACAATGCTTACTTTTGTTCCTCCTGATAACCAGAACCTTTGCCTTTCAATTTCTACGGCTAATCCACTGGTAGTTTTGATTGATGGAACGTAAATCAGCCTGACATAAAGGATTCCTGTCCCAGTGGCATGTTAAGTTCATATCCTTATGGCTGTTTAATCTGTAACACTAACTGTATCCATTCTAGTGTACCAGGAATACTATATTTACCCAGTTTGGAGCAACATTAGTAGAAGTGCTATGGCATCAGGGAGCTGTCTGTTTCCTCACTACTATACAATTGGTCGTTGTTGTTTAAAGAAGCTTAGAGCTGATAACAGAAAGGCTTCTACAGAATGAGCTTAGGTTTTAAGAGCCTCCAGAAAATTGTTCCTAGCTGTGTGATCTGCTTTTAGAGTAGGACATCACTTTCTCCACTGCTAATTAAATCTGTAGTATCTGAACTATTAACATTAAGTTCTTTTTGCAAGGTACTATAATCCAATAGATATCTATGCTGTTTACATATGAAACAAAACCTCAGTATTTTTAAAGTTTGCATGTATATCATCATGATTAGATGTAATTTTTGATCTAGGAAATAGTATCTGTACAGTAATTTTCCCTTTCCCTCTCTGGTCCACTGAGATTTACACTGCCTAAATATGTTTCAACTTTTGAGAACTTCTTGGGACAAGATTTGGACAGCATCTCATTGAAACCTGTACAGAAAAGGTGATGGTACTTCCTTGAGAAGTACCAAGCACAGCAAATAACAAGGAGGAGCAGAGGCTATACAAAAGGCTTCAGCATGCATGTTTCTGTACAAATACAGAGACACAATGCATTAAGCCTATATAGCCATGATGCTATGTAAACAGAGCTTGAATTCCAGTGTTGGCCCACTGGTTATCACACTGTCTGCAGACTTTGTTCTGCTCAGTTTTCCTGGTGCTAACTAGCATCCTGTCAGACAATGCCCAGGCATGGGGATAGCATTTCCCAGGAATCACTCCCAATACCCAACATCATCCTTGGTGGTTTCTCTGAAATCGTCTCTGAAGGTCTGGGACCTTGACACACACCTCCCGCCACACACACAGCACGTAGCAAATTCTCTCTGTTTCATAGCTGACAGAACCCCTGTGTTAAAAGCTGCAATATGACCCTCACATTATTTCAGACACTTTGTCCCCTTGAGGTGACACTCAAGGCCAAGTGTTATGTAGTATGCCTGGAGCCATTCTGTGCCATTTAGCCTCACAGCCAGAAAACAGCCCTTAGCCCTATTTTATTTATTGACGTATATAGCAAACAAGACCTTCTGAATTAAAAGTTAGGGAAGACTGAATGAGTGCAGTGTTGAGCCAGGAGAAAAAAGGAAAACTAAGACAAACAGCCTATATCTCACGTATTTGTCAGCAAGGTTAAAAAAAAAGGTACAGACCATATGAGAGATAAATGTTTGCTTCCCTCTGTGCCTCCGAGCACCAACATATCTCAGTGGGATAAACTGAGTTTTTCTACAGACTTGTCACACCACAACAAAATGCTTAATCTCCAGAGAAATCACATTCAGGCAGCTAATACTCAGTTGAGTAGGAGAATATTCATGTTCATGTATAGTCACAGAGCAAGATCAAAGATCTTCCCATGCAGTTTATGGTGTTGAATGAAATTATATAAGTTCCTTCTTTCCATGTCAGAGATAAATATGGTGTTCAGAAAGGGGTAAAAAAACAAACAACTGCCTCACAACCTTAAACCTCATCCTACAAGAAGTTGGATTATAATACACTGATTAAATACATACATACAGCTATAAGACCATCAGTGATACCAACAATGTGGTTCATATGAGATATGGAAATATTTAGCCAATCTTAGTCTCAGCCAGAAGAAGTGAGCTGAATTTTGTAGAAACAATAGAAACACTGGGAGTGCATATAATTCTAGAAATTTCACGTAAGAGTAAAATCTCTTCTGACTCACTACACATAACAAGAAATGCTAGCAATGCTATAGTGTTTGCAAATAGGGTTTGCAAAAGAAATTAATCTGTGTAACAGAAAGCTATTGGCCCATCAAGCTAAAATATCAAGACTGTATGCCCAGCAAGGATTTAGCTAGTTCCATTCACCAAACATACTATTTGTAATGACTGATATAGACACAGTATTAAAAATGGTGTTAGGTAAATGGCCAAAAGACAAAATATGTCATATGTATTAATATATTATTAGGAACAAAGAGTATTAAATAGCACTGTAGAAAACACTATAATAACATATCAATACAGAATACATTCCAGAATGCTCATAAATAAAGCTCCAACCAGTGTTCATGAAACTACTAAAAGTAGCATCATGTTCTTCGTGTTCTTCATGTAGTTATGACATGTACAACATTTGTATTTTAATTCCATGAAATCTGTAACTCGCAATTGCAGAAGTTAAAATGTGCTTCTTTTAGAAAAAGAAAAAGGCACAGATAATAGTGAAATACTCCAGCTGTACTGGGAAGTTTAAACTTCCATTCTTACAATCTAGATGGTTCTAATGTGTTAGAATGGTTGGAAACATCAGGGAATTGTGCACTTTTGGAAAACAGCACCAATGAAGCACTCTTTCAAATGAAAAGAAAAAGAGGACACAAAACAAGTTTCCCCTTGTTTCAGAAATAAAAATTTGGGTTTTTTCTTAAATAGAGACATAAGATACTTCAGGTTGGAAGAAACCTCAGGAAAGATTGAAGGTAAAATCCTGCTCTAAACAGAGCTTCATAGAGATTTACACAACCTGGTCTTGAAAACCTCTGAGTCTGTGTCAACTCTCTAAGTAACCTACTTCACTTCTTGGTTGTTCTCATGCGTTATACCCAGCTGGAAGCACTAGTTTTCTCATTCATGTCTATTGTTTCTAATTCTCCTGACAGGCATCACAGGAAAACCTGCAACATCTTTTTTATAACTTCCTCCTTGGTATTAGAAGTCTGTTGGTCCCCTCAAAACTATCTTCTTCAGACTGGAAAATTCTATTTCCTTGTATCTCTCCTTGCAGGGCTTTTGTTCCTTGATCAGGTCCATCCATCCCATAGGTTCCTCCAAATGGCAGCCTGGCCCTCAAGTCCTTCAACTGTAGCCTCCATATGAGTTTTATCTGAAAACTTGATAAAAATATTGTCCATCACATTGTTCCTCTTTTTCAGGTTCCCAGAAATATGTTCCTAGGGATTTGCTCTTGGTATTTGCTAGGGATTGAATTAAGGCTGAGCAGCCTTTAGTTCTCTGGGTTGTCCTTTTGGAACCTTTATAAAGTTTTAATACAGCTTGTCAGATCCATGAGCATTTATTAGTTGAGTTCTCATAAGCAGTCTCTGACTTGATCCTTATCCACTGCTGATATTCCCTCTCTTCTCTCTCATTAAGAATACAGGCCTCAAAGAACAAAGCCCTTAGCACTTCAGCCTTACTGGTGACCACTGTTGCCGAATCACCCTTTTCATCCAGCAATCAGTACATACATTTTCCTTGTTCAAGTTTTTATTGGTAATGTACAAGCTCTTTTTGTTGCCTTGATGTCCCTGTTCAAACCATTTGAACTTTGATTTCCCTGACACCATCACTATATATGAATGCAATGTTTCAGAAATTCCTCCTTTGAAGCCTATCCTTGCTTCCACGTCCTTTATGCTTCCTTTTCTGGTGGATCTCTGTCTTGAGTTGGTCTATTGATAAATCTATTGATAATGATAAATTATATATATTGATAATGATAAATGATGAATACTCTATTTCCTGACTATCACATGAACATTCATAGTCTTGAAAGGCGATGTCCTTACAGACTTGCTAGATTCCCTGAACTCATTTGCTTTTCAGAGCTGCCTCCCATGGAATCCTACCTTTCAACTCCCCAGATAAGCTGAAGTCTGTCCTCCTAAAGTGTGGGCTCTGTACTGCGCAGCTTGCCTTCCTCTGCCTCCTCAAGATTTTTAATTCCACTATTTTGTGGTCATTACAGCCATAGTTTCCACTGATTATCCTATTTCCAAAGAGCTGTTGCTAGCTAATGAATGCCAAATTCACTTTGTTGGCCCTTCCAGTGCCTGTATCATGAGTTTACCTCAAATACAATCCAGAAGCCTCTTGGATAGCTTGCTTCTCACCACGGTGTAAACAACAGATGTTAAAGTTCCTATAAGAACCAACATAATAGGATCCAAAGAATTCCTTGAATGTTTCAAATAGACTTTATCTATTTCACCACATTGATCAGGTAATCAGATACACAGCTTCTCCTCAGTGTCACCTTCACTGGCTTGTCTGAGACCCTACAAGTCTCTCATGCAGCTTTACCACATTTTTAATACCATCTCTATGTCAGTAATTTCTAACAGTATGTTTGCTGAATGGAATCAACTAAATCCTTGTTGGGCTTCCAGTCTTGATAGTTCAGCTTTATGGGCTGAAACATTTACTCTGAATGTTTCATAAATAATAAAATATTTTTAGAAATTTAAAACCACTTTTTTAAGGTATATTTGCTAGTAAAATTCTGTTAGAATGATGTCTATAGCCAAAAAAATCTTAAACTCATGGTTTATATAGTACTATCATCAGGTTTTTTTTGAAGTATTTCTATGACACCTGGCATGCTACTTAAATATTTTGTAATAAATTATTGGAGGTTGAAGAAAAGGGACTATACAAGGTGCCTAGACCACCAAGTCCAATTTGTCTTCCAAGTCCAAAAAACAAGATCCTTTCAAGACTGTTCAAATCAGGTTAGTCACTACTATTACCTTGGGGGAGGGTTGTGAGTCCAGCAGGGTTGGTAGAAAACTTGATATCCAACTGTCCTAAATATTTTGCCCTCAGCATTTTCGTGAGACAGTAATAAAGAAGAACAAAACCGCAAAAGCATTCTCTCAAATACAGCAAGTAGGTGCTGTAGTGACTTCAAAACACTTTTGAAAAGGGCAGGAAGAAACTCTTTCTACTTTATTATGAAAATGAATACATGAGATACTGAAATGTGCCAGCTCAGTGCACCCAGCTTGTAAGAAGGTCATACAGTCAGTAAGAAGGGGGATTACAGGCCTAAACCTTAGGCTAACTATCATAAGCTCCTGACTTAGGCAGAAGAGACTCAGATATTTAACAGATTTGCAATAAAATTAATTGAGAAAGTAATGTAGAGGCTGTCAGTGTAAGGTAGGATGTAAGGGAGGAAATGAACATGTACTCTTTTTTCATTTTCAGTTAGATTCTGTGAGTAGATTAGACTGGCTTACACATAGCTGTATATTTAGCTATGGTGACAAATGTTGCCTAACAGAGGAATATTTTGTAGTTAACACAGCCTCTTTCCCAAACTGTAGGCCTTATAAATAAAGAAAACTTGGGTGAAGAATTCAGATTCGTTAATATTGGAGGAAGAAGATAATTACAAAGCAGTGTTCATGATCCTGGACCTTCTAAAAACATACTGGCAGGCTAACCAGTGAAACAGCTCATCAGTTAGGATAACCAATTAACTAAGACTCTTGTTTTCTCGATCACACATTTGTTTCTGTTAAATAAACTCACTGCCTTTACAGCTGGTCAATTATTTTTCTCTGGAAGCCTAAAGGTTCTCAGTACATAATTAAAGGCAAGGTATGACAATAGACTCCAAATACATGAAAAGCTGACACACAAAGGAAAGGAGCAATTTGCTGTCTGTATCATCAATAGATGAGGCTGAAAAATAATGGGCTTAAGTTACAGCAAAGTTAGGTGTTAGGAAGAAAATTCCAGTGCTAAGGATAGAGAAAACCAGGAAGATAATGGCATGGGAGATTGTAAAGTCTCAGTCTCTGGAGATTTTTAGAACAAACACCAGTCAGATGGATATAAGCATAGTTCAGTTTGCTTTAGAGCTGGGATATAGATGTCCTCTTGAGGTCCTTTTCATGCCTGTGATTCTATTATTTAAAGCCTGCTTCAAAGACTAACAGTCCTTAATGTGTTTCAAATGGAATTATATCTCATTCACATAGTTGTGAAATATTCAAATGAGACATAAGTTTCATTAAAATCTGGAAAGTGAAATGAGTGCATTAAATTAATCTCTCAAGTAGCTCTTTGACCTCTTATGTTTTTCCTTTTGGCATATTCCTGCTATCGTGCTCAAGAAATCTCCAAGCTGATAGCAAATACCTAGACAGTGACTCAGACTCATCCAGCTGTGTTCATGCTTGACCTGACTTTTCTTAAGCAGTTTCATCTCATTTTTTACCAGTCAATAAGCTAATTGACTAATGTTTAGAGACCAGTAAGTGACAAGATTAAGGATAGTAAATTACACAGAAAGTCTGTGTACAACTGCAATGTGTTGCTTGTTTATGGTAGCACTCTTTTTTCTGCAACACCTGGCCTCATCTCTGAACAGTGTATGTACTGACACACAGCATATTGCATCTGAAAGCTGGAATTTGAATGAATTGTGCCAAGCAATGAAATATTAGGAAACGGGACATTTCCTAAGTAAAGATTCACTACTACTTGCTTAGTGGTCCCAAATAAGACATAATCCTTTTTCTTCAGTTTCCAT
>VWZN01007170.1:0-11369 GCA_013396955.1 Regulus satrapa | reverse complement strand
TTTGCTAGTGAGAAGTTCCTCTTCCTGAGTGAATTAAAAGACTGTTTTAAGAGTGAGAAATCTTTGAGTTTTGTCCTGTCTACATTGTTGTGTTGTGTAGGAAAGGAAAAAGAGTGTTAAGGGGGAAGAGAAGTGATTTAAAGGTTTCATTCTGATTTCCATAAACCAGTTTAATTTGTCAATAAAGGTTTTCTTTGTTCTTCTGAAGTTTAAGCCTGAAGTTTTGCTCTTTCTCCTAGTCCTATCTCACAGCAAAAAATAAGTAAGTGATTCTAACAAGTGCATAGACATTTTAAATACCACTGAAACCAGAACATCTTTTGGTGCATTGGCTGGGAAATTAATGTTAGCAAACAAAAACCTCTGCAGAAAATAAAGTTTCTGCCTGATTACAGACTTAAACTGCTACAATGGTCGAAGCAGAGAGTTGGTCACAGACCTCTCTACATCAGGGTTAGATGATTTATCCATATTTGCATGACCAGTTGTAGTGGGTTAGCCCCAGTCCAACAGAGTCACTCACTGCACTAGGTGGAATGTGGAAAGGTGTCATAAGGGAAAACATGAAAATTTGGGGTTTGAGATAAAGACACTTAAACAGAATAAACAAAAACTGTGCTACCAAGTAAAGCAAAACAAGGAATTCTTCCACTGCTTTTAAAAGGCCAGCAGGTGTTCATCCTCCCCCAGGAGATCAGCGATGTTCTCTGTCCATTACATGTAACAGTTGCTCAAAAGGCCAACACTATAACCCTGGACATCCACACCTTCCTCCTTCTTTCCCACAGTTTTTATTGCTCAGCATGGTGTATGGAATATTCCTTTGATCTGTTGGGGTCCACTGTCCTGGCTGTGTCACTTCAACTTCTTGTGCACTCCCACCTTGCTTGCTGGAGCGTAGTATGACAGAAAAGTTCTGACCCTGCATGAGCGTTGCTCAGGAATAACTAATGCACCACTATGTCACCAATTTTTTGTCACAAATCCAAAATATTGCACCATGCTAACTGCTATAAGTAAAATTAACTTCATCCCACCCAAAACCAGTACACCAGTAGTGGCTTCCTGGAATTTGGCCTAGTTACCCTGAATCCAAGAATAGAGATTTCTTAAAATATGAAGAGGCCTCCTTCCCTTTGACATCAAACGCAATACATGTTCCTTTATTTACTGTAACTGAAAATTTCAGAAGGTTTCCCCACAAACTTTAATGTGTACCTTGCAGCAAGGTCTGCCTAATTCAAGAGGGACAGTTTTCCCTGTGACAAATACCTGCACTGCTGTTTCTTCCCTATGGGTGTGTGGTATGCTCTCATTATGGAGTAAGGACTAAGAGTCTACCTGGTCAACATACTAGTCGATGGCTTTATCTGAAAAACATTCAGAGTTGTGCCTCTGTCAGAAATTATTTACCCTGACAATACACCACCCACAACTTTTTAGATGGATGGCAGATCTAAAGGAAGATTCATTAAACAAGACTCTGCTCATTGTTTGATTTTCTATTCCCTTCTCTGCTGACATTATTTCTTGTTTTGAGAATGAGGTCTACTGGAGGGTGGGGGGATTCATCTGTCCAAGAAGGGAAGAGCACCTTAGGCCATAAGCTTGTCAGGCTGCTGAAGTGGATTTTAAACTCAAGGTGTCAAGAGATGGGAACTTCCCATTTGTCTCCAACCAGTTTGATGTCACTGTCAGCAGGAGATCCTAGAGCTTGGAGTGGGATCACAGATCAGGAGGAGAACACTTGAAAATCCACAGAGGAATTCCTGACACTCCAGCCAGTTAGTTGAGTTCACTGGGGACCAAATTTAAATGCCTTTGGGCAAACACACAGAACATGGGGAATGAACAAGAGGAGTTAGGGATGTGTGCCCACCTGCAGGACCACAATAATAATGGCATCACTGAGACATGAAGGGATGCTTCCATTAATGGAGAGTTGGAATGGAAGATACAGGTTTTCAAGGAGGAGAGGAAGGGGATGCAAGGGCATGAAGTGACAGGGCTAGAGATAATGGCTTCAAGATAAAGGAGAGTTGTCTTAGATTAGAGGTTAGGAAGAAATTCTTTACTGAGAGGGTGGTGAGGCACAACAACAGGTTGCCCAGAGAAACTGTGAGTGCCCCATCCCTGGAGAGACTCAGGGGCAGGTTGGGTGTGGCTATGAGCAACCTGGTTTAGTGGAAGGTATCCCTGCCCATGGCAAGAGGGTTGAAATTAGATGATTTTTAAGGCCCACTCCAACCCAACACATTCTATGATTCTATGATGAACATATAATATTTTTCTTTCTGTACTGTTCCTCCCTGCCTGCTGCAGTTTTGTACCTGATTAAAATGCTTCTGTTAAGTCAGATTAAGCCAAACTGAATGTGGGAGACAGGAAGTTTTCTGAGAATTACTACAACAGGTAATGTATTTCTATAGCAGTGATATCAAAGAATTCAGCAGTTCTTTTCCAACTTCTCCTGCTGTTACTTTCTTCCCCAGTAAGGGTTAGGATCTGGTCCTAGGATTGGGTTTAACCTTGGATATGACAATTCAAATCTCTGTCCACCACAGCCCAAGTGTGCTAGATCACATATGGCCTTAGTTGTGACTTCATCTTCAATATTCTTGGGCCAAATTCTTTCCAAACTATGTCTCCCTTGAAAGGGAGCCTCCCTATAAAGCCCCCAAAATGGGGCAAGAGGGCACTCTGGTATTTTTATGATAATTCCTCTTTTATTAATTATCTCTTTTGATCTTCTTATCTCGTTGCAGAAATGTACGTGAAGGTAAATGTAGGTGAAAATATCACTGTAAACTCCTTTGAGAAGGGCTGGTAACGTGACATCTGGGAGTGTTGCCATCCTCCACCCATTCCTGACAAACTGACAGCAATGTCAGGCCTGTTTGATTTCAGCTGACAGCTGAGGAATGTTATTCACCTATGTTGCTTTATGCACTATAAAAAATGAGCTCACACAATCCACCCAGAGTAAATAATCAATGTGCTATTTTATATTTATGAAGAAGCACAAGGCTTAAAAATGAAAAGGGTAAAGTAAAAAAATATCCACAGTCATGAAAAACCAAAAGGGAAGACACAGTCTGCTCACTGCAGGAGTTCAAGTCTCCAAGATTCTGGTAGTGATTTTGTTTGAACATAATTGCTCTTGTGAATCAGGCAATCACATGATTCAATAAGCAAAACAGTAAATCACTGTTCAAGCAGTGATGTACCTTATAATTAAGCAATGCAAGTAATCAACCTAAAATGGGACCCACATGAAATTGTAGTGTCATCAGGCAATAACTCAATCACAGTTCTGTATCCAATGTGATAATCATGTGGAGAAGGTTGATCAGTTATTAAACCCCTCAGTTTTGAAGTAGAGATCCAGGCAATGTTTAAATGCTCTTCAGAAAACGGAACTACTTTCCAGTTAGTAGTTTCCTACTGTTGAACCTGTAGAAGATAGTTTTATCTTTCCTGAAGCCCCAGGAGAATTAGCTTTCTAAGAGTGTGTCCTTATACTGAGAGCCTTTATTTTAAAAGGAGGAACACTGTGTTTCTATCCTTTTTATTCCTCTCCAAAAGCTCATCTAGTCTCAGAAGCTAACAAAGGGACCCTACAGTGTTATTTTGCAATCTTTCCTAGGGAAAAAAAAAGTCAACCTTTTGCTATTGTGGAATCCCTTTCCACAAACATAGCTGTTTCAGACATCTTTGTGTTCAAAGTAACTCCTTGTAAAATTAAAAAAAATATAAAGATTTTGTGAAGCAAAATTTGTTTTGTGATTAAAAATACTTTGCTTCTAGAAACTGGAAGCAGAAATGACTAATAACTTTTAATGTTATTAGGTTTTATCTGCAGCATTTTCTGATGAAAATTTTGATTTTTCAGGTGGTTTTCAAAGAATTGTGTGAGGTTTTAATTTTTTAGTTTAACATTTCTTGAACTCTGTGAAAAATGCATCAAAAATAATTAAAAAAAAAAGATAAAGAAAAAAATCTCAACCAAACTAAAGTAACAAGTACTTTTATTGAAACTGTCATCAAAGACATTATCATCATATGAGTGGATTCTATTTCAATTATTTTTTCTAGAGCTGAGGCTTAACACTATTCTCACAAGTTGAATTTATTTCCTTAGAAGTTAAGTTCTCATTAGTGTTTGCTTGGTAGATGCTACTTAATTTACTTCAGTTTCTGCCTTCTGTGATATTTTGAGCTGCAGCCTCCATAAAGTCAGAACTCTCATCTCAGCTGCATCACAGGGAGTATCTTTTTTAGGCAGCTAAATATATCACCATGACTTGAATTTTTTTCTGGGATTTGTGAATTAAATAGATGGGGCTCTCCATTCCCTCTGGACTGATATACAATTAAGAAAGTTTGACCTTTACCTGCTGAATATCCATTTCATTCTAGCCTGAAAATAATTCAGTCTCAGAAATGTAGTATTTCCCAAACTTGTTTGTCTACTAATTTCATAGTTTTATCCTATTCTGGAAATCAAAGAGGGAACTGGTCAACAATTAACTATGACATTTCTGCTCTTTTTCTGTCTCAAACTGACTTGACATGTCCCACTAATCTTCTCCTTGCATCTTAGGAAGCCTACACCACATTATTCTGTACTTTTCCACTAATATATACTGTAGGAGACAAATGTAATGAAACTCGGTGCAAGACCTTATGGAAGGGTGAGGTACTATTTTTAAACTATTTCTAATTAGGTTAAAGCTTGGCACTTACACACTTTCACATCCAGTCACCAGCACCAAGATGAGTGAGTCCAGCTGCTCTGACTAAGATCAGTGATGTATGGCACAGAGGGCAATGGATGCTTACTCCTGAGTCTCTACTGTGTCTCTTGAGTTTGTCATGGTGGGTTCTTGGATTAACTGGTTTTCATACACTTCAGAAATCCTCAGCTATTTTACATTGACTCTTATTTGAACCTTCATGAGCAAGATAATCCCATTGTCCTAATTTCCTGATTTTTAGACAATCTTGAAGGTGCAGTGTGTTTTCTGGAGACAGGAGGAAAAGAATCAGCACAGGATGCACTATAACTGTGTTTCCTTAAGAGAGGTGTCAGTGACAGGTCATATGCAAGGGCTGTGACCTTACAAGAGCAGTAATTTTCTGGGGTCAATTAAAAAAACACCAGTTTGCCAGTGTTTAGCAGTTTGATTGTTTTTTTCTTATGTCCTTTCTTTTCAAAAATGCCTGTTCATGTAAAACCTCCTCTGCTGTTTCCTGGATGCATGCATACATACAAAAGTGCATCTTTCTTTAATAGTTCCACTTTCAAACCAATTTTTCTCTTTCTGTTATAAATCATTTTAGAACAACCTCAAAACCAGTACTTCACCATTGAAACCAGTAATTTTTTAAAACATTGAACCTTATTGATTCTGCCTCCAAAATACAGGATACTGCCAGGATCTGAGAGTCAGATGACTCCCTTTATAAGACACTGGTAGCACAGCAAATAATTATTTTTATTACTTTGCTAGGAAAATTTAAGCTTTTGTAAGGATGAAGCTATCTGAGAAGGAACTAGTTCTGATCTGCAAATCATTTCCATTATCATTTCACCATTCTACACCTTAACAAATATCGGCATCCTTTTCTCAGTCCCTGGGAAGTGAAATCAGCTCTTTAGGGACAAGTGGTCTTCCCTGGATATCCACAAACTCCTGATTGACAGGAGAGATATCTAGCCATATCAGTTGTACTAACCAGTAGATGAACATGGTTCAGTATAGGCAAGATTCCCCTAGGGGTGCAAGCCAAAATCCAGTGTCTGGCTCTGTGTGGCCTTACATGGTCAGTGGACTCCACTTGTTCCTTAATGTTTCTGTTCAGGAAAATATTCCATCCATGCATGATCAGTATTTTGATATTGTTGTGGTTTAAGATGACAGGTATCTGCTAGGGAAGACAAGAATCTCTCTTGAAAATAGAGACTGAAAAAATACCCCTCCCTCTGAATTATTTTGATTTTGAAATTAATGGGCTTTCAGGCAAAGGTATGGGAATAGGAAGAACTGTTCTTTACTAGTAAGTTTAACAAGGCAAACAAACAACAGCAACTACAGCAGTCAAATAACAAACAGAGCCGGGGTTCTCCCCTCCGGTATAGTTGCAGTCACAGCTGGCAGGGAGCGCTGGGGGCTCCGGGGCGGGTGCGCTGATCCCCTGAGGCTGCAGGGGCGCTCCGGCACAGGGAACACGTGGGGAATGGCGGCTCGGCCCAGACCGGGAGTGATGGAATTCCCGAGGCTGAGCGAGGTGTACCAAGTGTCTGTGGTGCTGGCTGGAGAGTATGGAGGTGTCCAAACAGGGCTGTGGTGTGGAGTGTTGAAAGGCAGGGGAAACTCCGGATCAGCACTGGAGAAGTGATGGGATTGCAGTGGCCGCAGCAGCTCCGAGCAAGGCAGGGAGAAGGCTGGTCCTGAGTTCCCAGACAAACCAGGAGAAAAAAACCCCAAATACTGCAGGCCAGGGCTCTCAGAGAAATCACCTTCTCCTCTCTCCGTCTGCCCAGTGACACACCGTGTCCTCACCCTGTCTTTTATCTGGCTTGGACCAAAGTCTTTGTTTCCCTCAAGTACCCACATCAGTTCCTAGGAGACTAATGGTAAAAAATTCTACAGATAAGAAAGAAAAACTAACCCCCAACAGGTGTCACCTCTGCATAAACAAACTCCTAAGAGGATCATGACACCTTGTCTAGTGCTTGGATATTAAAATCACATTTGTCATTTGAAAGTGAAAAGGCACTTCCAGAGAAACCTGGTCATGTGCTTGGAAACTTGGCCTTGATTGTTCCTAGCTCTGTCACTTAGTGAGTTGGGAATGATCTTTCTCTGGACACTACTGCTCTTCTCATGGGTCAAACCTCCTTCAGGCACTCCTTTAGTAACATTCTCAACACTTCTACTTGACTTTATTGAAGAACTTCAGATATCTTTGTTTGTGGTGTGATGCAGTATTGGTAAAATTTGACCTGCTGTTTTGTATTAAGAGCAAGAGTTCCCTCTACACTCATTTCCAGACACTAGTGTTCAAATTCTGCTTCTGCAGAAAGGTGATGACTTTCTTATTTTGCTTACCTTTTCTCTTCATCGTGTAGGACTGTCTTTGTGGTTATATCTTTACAAGAATTGAAAGAAAAACATGTCCAATAAATTTTAAATAAATGAATAGGGCACTTTGAAAACAATGCACATAAGAGGAAATGAACTTTTAGTACCTCTAAGAGTTCCATTTATAGTTTTTATTTAATGTTCTAGTGATAGTGCAGTCTCATATGGCACAGAGCAAATGGCAACTCTCATATCCACAAGTGTATATTCATTAAAAGTTAGCTTATAAAATAGTTTTGTGACAGAGATAGCTCCAAGCAGAAAAAAAAATTGTGGAAAAGATTAATTTACTTGAGTCTCTCACTATTTCAAATTGAAGGAGAAAGAACCCCAAATATGCACCAATTTAATATAATGTCAGTTCCTTGAAAACTCTCCTGTGTAGATCCTTTATTTCCTAGTAGAGATCCTTACTACAATTAATCTCTCATGAAGACTTAATAAAATTCAATTCTCCTCCAACAGGCCAACTAATTCCATTAAATTAATCAAAACTAAAAATATGAGACTTTTACTCCTGTGTTACTTGGGGTTGAAACTTGCTGATGGATTAGCAAATCATGGGTAGACAATATCAAATGAATGTGCAGGTGTTTTACACATCCCCTATTTAAATTTTATTACATTAAATAACTTTGATTTTCTCATATTCCTTTGGGGTCTAAATCTGTTTTTGAGGTTGCTTAAATATGTGCTTAACCATGGAGTCCCAACCCATTCTTTGAGTGTTTTTCACCATTCTACTGTGATACCTGAATGGGGAACTCTTTGAAGTGAGGGCTTTAGTCCAAAGCATAACCATGGTAGAGACTGAGTGGGAGCAAAAGAAATGCAGAGGAAAGGCCAGCAGGGAATTCACCACCATTCCCAGGCAGCCTGGAAACTTGAAAAGTAAACCAAAGTTTTCTGTGTGTTTGCTTGATTTTGAACACAGAAATAGGCGAAGCCTGAAGAAACATCAACCAGATCTCCCTGTCTCAGCTCCTCCAACCCTGCCACCCTGTACAAGACAGTTTCAGAAAGTGGGCAAATGACCTCACTCTTAGACATTTTTACTGGCACATCAAGAGGGAGCTTGGACAGAGACATTAATGTTTATGTGCTAGAATAGTGACCTGTTTTGTTTGTGTGCATCTGTGTTATCTGGCTGATAAATCATGTAATTAAATATTACAAAAGGAGATAAGGTAAGAAATAGCATGTAATTAATTAGCAAAAAACCAGTGTGAAATTAAAAGACAGATGAGCATGTTTGTATTTCATAGAGATTCACATATGTTAGTGATTAAGCATTCAAGTTATTGAATCCTGAAATGTTTTGACTGTCAACACAGGACATTTCCATCTTTAGATCTGCATATTCTGAAGATTCTCTAAACACAGTGAATTTTCTCATTTACTTTGTTACTAATTTTTAGCAAAGACTGGTTATACAAGAAAGCCCTGTGTAAAGAGCTAAACTGACAGATCATGTTTACAATCACAGAACTTCTATTCAGGGAAACTCATCATATGAGCTATTCAGGCTTAGAAGAACTAATTTGGATTCAGCACACATCCACTAATGGAAGTGTTGAAGTCCAGTTCTTTCACTTTATTAAGCTTAACTCTCTAGTGTTTTAGCTTAAATCAAAATCTGTGTTTTCACCTCACTTGTCTAATACTCATCATAGTTAGTTGTAAGAACTTTCTTAAGGCTACTATTTAGGCTACTGATTTCTACTGGCCAGTAGTCAGTCACCCATTTTGTAACTGTTTAATATGGCCATAAATGATGTGTTACACTGGCATTTTACAGTATAGTTAACTCTTCTAATTTTGTTAAGGGTTCCATTTGCATGAACTGGACATGGGGAGGATATGAAAATTAAAAGAAGAAAATCACAAACTCTGTTGTTTAGCAGTTCTAGCTATAAGAATTATTACAGGGTTAAACTAAATTATTGGCATCTGACTAGTTGTCACAGCCTCTGAAGACAGTGAGGTAATCATGAAGGTCCAATAGATGTGATGTTAAAAATATGCCACTGGGGGAAAAATCAACAAAATATGAAAATTTTTTTCTCCATTTCATTGATTTGCACACAGAAGAGGAGTACTTGCAGCTAGAGAGATGAAATACAAAGCTACAGAAAGCTGTGACAGTTGCTGAAGAGAGGAAGCCTTAAAAAATACCTAAAGGAAAAGAGACTGTGGGGACTATGATATATATGATCAACTGGCAATACAAGGGTGAACCAGACAAAGGGATTGTAGTGTTTGTCCATAGAGCCCCACAGAGAGAAGCTGATGAAAGAACAGCATGATGTATTAGGGTGTGGATGCCTTGTTAGATGGGTTTCCTCACTTCTTTTACTCTTGTGTTTGGTTGTGCAATGCAAGGGGGTAGAATCTCCTACTTTGCTAGCTGTATGCAGCCTTGTTCCCACAACACTGTGGTGCTGTTGATTCACTGCCACTGAATGGATCAATAGAAGAAATGTCATGCCAGTAAAGGCAGGTAACAAGCTGGCTGGATACTTTTATTAATGTAACATTACTTTTTACAGTTCTGGTGAGGTAAAAACAAAACAAAACAAAATAAAACAAAACAAAACAAAACAACATCAAACACATTCTAAGGTGACATACATTTATTTATTGTGGATTACATAGATTTATTTTCAGATACTGCTATTCCCTTAATCTCATTCAGCAAATATACTCTACCTAGAAAATTACTTCATCACATATTTAGGTTTCTTATCAAAGTAAGATCAAGTTCAAAATAAGAATTGAAACTGAAATAAGTTATGAGGATTTCTGAGCTTTCAGGTTGCATCTAACTACCATGATCTCTTCAAAATAATCTGAGTGTAAAGAGCATAATAAACAAAATACTGTAACAGCCTAATTTGACAGGATCTACATCACACCTATGAGTAATTGCTCTACAGATAACTGAAGTTAAGCACTCTAGTGGTTTGACATTGGCCAAAACCAGGCACTCAAGAAAAAGCTTTTTTTTTTTTTTCTTTTTTTCTTTTAATCATGTGGTTGGCTTTGGCCAATGTCAAACCATGACAATTTTGGTGGAGAATGCAGGCAGTCAATTTCAGGTGTACAGCATGCCCCTCCAGGTGAAAGCAAACTGAGGCCTGGATTCTGGTGCCAGGGGAATGGAGAAAAATATGTATTAGCAATGTCAGTAGTGGCATACCACTTCTTGCTGCTTTGGACTCTAGCTCATACTGGAGTTGCAGCATGTCTGGCACAGCAATACTCAGCGATGGAGTCACTTCATTCAAGGCATGATAATCCACATTCCATCCCATTCCCCATCAGACTTTTGCACAGGCCAGATGGAGCTGTTGAGGGATGAGTGAGTTTTCCTGACTATCCCTTGGCGCTCCAGCTCATGGATCATTTTGTGGATGGGGATCACAACATCTTGAATTTCCAGTACTGATGATGATGCAGCATTGAGATGGCAATCACTACTTGCTGTTCTTCAGCTTTCAGGAGTCCAACTGGAGAACAATTCTCAGACAGCCCAGGCAAGGTGTTAAACTGCCTAATGCCTCTACAGCTGCTATTCTGAAAGCCCACCTGAGTCTCTTTGGGTCCTTGTAATTGCCATTCTGGAGAAAGTCTATGCCCAGAATACATGGTGCCTTAGGGCCAGTCACAATGGGTGTTTCCGCCACTCCTTCCTAGTCAGGCTCACCTCAGCTTCCACCAGAGTCAGTTCCTGTGTTCTCCTGTCACTCCAGAAATAGAAACAGGTTGTGTCCCCACATGTCCTGAATGGATCAAAGATCATTGTGTGCCAGTGTCAACCAAGGCTTAATACATTTGTGTTTCTGATGTGCCAGGCCATTGGGTCCACACTATCCAAAAACCTGACTCTCCCATGCCTCTTCCTGGCTAGAGGCAAGGCACCCTCCAGCCTTGGATATCATTCAAAACTGGAGCTACTTCTCTTCTGGTTGAAACTCTTCTCTCTGTTTGAGTTTCCCATGAGATTACAGCTTTTCAGCATCCACTTGCTCGTGCATGAGCAATGGGCTGTGGGTAGATTTCTACATACTCCCATGTGCTTTCATGCATTTTATGAATTACAGGGAAATAGTTTGTTATATTATAGTCCCCACCACAGTTTTCAGAAGAATCTCAGCTCCAACATCTTTTGCACCTCCTCCTCCTCCATCCCTCCTTTTCACTGACCTTAGTGTCACCATG
>VWZN01007169.1:242747-255876 GCA_013396955.1 Regulus satrapa | reverse complement strand
GGGATCACCGCACCCCGTGCCCCCAACCCACCGTGCTCCCTGCCAGCTGTGACTGTAACTACACCGGAGGGGAGAACCCTAGCCCTGTTTGTTATCTCACTGCTACAGTTGCTTCTGTTTGTTTGCCTTAATAACATTTGTAGTAAAGAACAGTTATTCCTTATTCCCATACTTCTGCCTGAAAGCCCATTAATTTTGAAATCAAAATAATCCGGAGAGAGGGAGGTTTGTTTTTTTCAATCTCTATTTTTCAAGGGAGACTCTAGCAGATACCTGTCGCTTAAAACCACGACAGATAAGAAGGTGAGACAGGCTCTCTGGGGAGTCCCTGTCCAGCCTCCTGTGCCATGAAGGGCCAAAAAGTAGAGCAGAGTGCTGGCACATGTCATTCCACCCTGGAGCTCCTGCCCTGCCACCACCAGCTGTCATGGAATCCTCTGATCATCACCTCCCACTCTTTAGGGAGCAGCAAGGGTGGTCACCATGGCCCTGCAGGACACATGGAGCTCTCCAGGACAGGGAATGCCATGCATGGAGGGGAGCCCAGCCTGTGGGGGCCAGGAGGCAGCGCTGGTACCCTGAGGACCATCCCTGGCACAGGAAATGGGCACTGCTGCAGTATGGGGCGAGCACCTCGCTGCCAAAAGGTCCTCAGCTCAGCACAGGCCACGGAGCCAGAACACCTGGGGCAGGGAAGGGTCCACCAGTCCAGCCTGCATGAAAGGATGGCCTTTGTCCCTGTGGAAAGATGAATTTTGTCCCTGTGGAAGGATGAATTTTGTCCCACATGGAAGAATGCCTTTGTCCCGGTGGAAGGACGCCTTTGTCCCCAAGGAAGGATGAATTTTGCCCCCATGGAAGGATGGCCTTTGTCCCCCCCCAGCCCTCAGCACCACCAGCTGTGACTCACCCGCCCCAGTGAGGAGCCCTTTGCAGAATTCAAATGCTGATGAATCAGCTGGGCCTCAGTGTCTCCAGGCTGTTTTGGAGCCCCCCTGTGTCACAGTGCCACCCCACCCGGGCAGCCGAGGGGATGTCACAATTGCCCTGGCAGCAGGCAGGAAAGGGACACTGGGATGGAGGAGTGTTAGTGGTGCCCATGCCAGGCAGCTGGGATAAGTTTTCCTTATGCCACCAAAGAACCCACTGGCACACCCGTGTCTCCCACTGCCAGGGGCTGCCCAAATCCTGGGTCTCCCCTCAAAGCCCTGGCTCCATCTAGCCCCATGGTTTACTGCAGGGTGGATGGGTGTGGCCACACCTTTGCCCTGCTCCCCTTTATGCTTTTTGGGGCTGCCTAAAAACAGAGGCCAGACAAAATTAAGGCAATAAAAAGCAGTTCTAGTTATTGCAGGGCCTTCAGGTACATTTCTGGCAGAAGAAGCCCCCCAGGGGCTACACCCAAAAATGGATTATGGGTCAGATTTTCCCACTTTTATAGGTGTGATCCATTTGCATACTGAGGTTAATCCTCCAATTACAGCTCCAGGTAATGAAGTCATTTTCCAGTTTGCTCCCCCCAAGTCACTTTTGCTTACATCTCTCAGGGCCTGAGGCAGTGAGGTGTCCTTGATTGCCAGGCCTGGAGAGGAACTGAGTCTGAGCAAAATGGGAGAACAGCAGCTGACACTGCATATGGAGTTTAGGGTTATATACTAAAGAACTTCAGGATTAAAAATATATGAAAAACATAAAAACTGAAATTCTAAGGCATTACCCTTCTGCTGAAAATGTAGCTCACAAAGAGCATACTGAGAGTCAATTCAGACCCATGTCCTCAAAGCATCAGGTACTGAATGGAAACCTTTTGTATCTCTTTTGTTCTCCCTCCTTGCTCCGAATTGTTCCTTACTGAAAATAAGTATTTCTTCGTTTCTACCCAGGCTTTACTTTCCAGCCACTAGCACAGAAATTTAACTTTCGACAAAGTTCAGACCACCACCCTCTCCTCACACACATAAGGACTCAAGTCAATTCATCTCCAGCAGCTCAGGAGGCTCCAGCCACAAAACAAATACAAGTCCCCATATAAGTTCTGCAGACCTTCAGACTTTAAGCATGATATTGGGGAACTCACTAAGACAGGAAATAAAAGCATTGCATCAATTCCAAAACAATTACATTCCATTTCCTTGCAAATTTAAATGCAACACAATTTGAGGGTCCTGCCTAAAGTGCTGACAGTTTTACCAGCCCTGGCTGACTGCAAGTTGTATTATGGGTAGGTTTGCCTCATGTAAGGAGGAAAATGCCTGTCTGTAGACATAGATAGCATTTACTAATGAATAATGAGTGTCACTTTCCACACAGAGCATTTCCCACAGCTTCTGACAGCTCAGCCACCCTGTGCCAGCACAGCCCTGCTTGTCTCTTCCACAGCCCCTTCCCCACCCCAGCACCTTCCTTCTCATTAATGCCTTTCCAGGATCCACACCGTGGCAGGGGAATGCAGGAGGAGGGAGGAATGGCAAGGAGTTGTTTCATCAGCTGGCTGCAGCCACAAAGGGAGAGGCAGAGGAGCTGGGAATGAAGGCAGAAAGGGAAAAAAAATTGCATGGAAGCGTGTGGAAGGTGTTACTTTGTCTTTGTTTCTCACCATCCAAACCCCTATGAATTGGCAATGAATTAGTTTACCCCAGCAGAGTCTGTTTTGGCAGTGAGGGCAACTGGAAAGTGCTTTACCTGTATTTATCCCAACCATGAGCCTTTCCAACTTATTTTCTGTGCTCTTCGTGAGGGGGAGAGAGAGTGGCTGGGTGGCCGTGGGAGACTGATTTGGGTCAGCCCACCACAAGTGCCCAGTATTGAAGTTTCGAGCTCAGAGAGGTGTGTGCAGCGAGCAAGTGTCTCTTCTAGCACATTCCAGGTGCATCACAACAGGCTCAGCCCTGCTCGCCCCATTCGGCACACGGGGATGCTGAGAGGGGGGAAAAAAGCATTCCCACCTGCCTCTCTGGCAGAAACATAATTGCAGCCCTGGAAGGGCCTTTGGAGACCAGGTAGTGGCCTGGGGGGGGAGGAAGGGGTTCCCAGCAGACCCTGCCTCACTGACCCAGCAGCTCCGTGTGAGGCTGAGGGTTTCTGGAAGTCACCAGGGAGCCTCACTGCCCAACTGCTCCCTTTTACACTCAGCAAGAAAGCACAGAGATGCTTCACATTTCTGTGTTTAATGTGCTCTTGGAGACCACAGGAAATAGCACTTTTTAAAAGCAGGTCTTCAGGGGAAGGGTAGCTTTTTTTTTTTCTTTTTATCACAAAGGAAATTAGAAATAAAGAATGAGATGAGTAAAAAGCAGTTAAAGAAAGACTAAATTTCCAAACCAACTACGTGATGTAATCTAGCAGGTGATTCAATGGTTCTGCAAGAGGTTTTCACACCCTAAGAGCAAAGTGTTCAACAGTGGTAACAGACTTACAGGGGGCACAAACCACTAGAAAATAGCTGCAAGAAAACAAAGGAGAGCAGTTTGATCACAAAAAAAGTCAAGAGTTCCAAAGAAGGCTATATAAAGAAGTGACATTTGCTGTCTAAGTGATTTTCCTGGAGAGTCAGGATACGTTTAGAGACAGAAATTATGAATTTCTTTTCTCTAAACCAGGCCCTTCATTCATAGAACACTGTTTTCTCTCGCTCTCTCTCTCTCTCTCTCTCTCTCTCTCTCTCTCTCGGTGGCTGTGGGCTGATGGAGAGGACGAGCTCACACCTGTCACCATTCCCACACACATTTCTGCTGCTGGGCATGGCCCCACCACGGGCACTGCGGGAAGTCAGGCAGCCCCTCCCCGATGCCCCGTGCACGCAGGGGTTCTGGGCAGTGAGCTGAGAACAGGGAAACGAAAGCGCTGCTGCCAGGTGCCCGTTTGAGGGTTTGGGGTTTCTTCAAAGAATTCAGTGGCTGTGTGGCTGCTGGCCACTCTGCCTTCAGCCCCACTGTCCCTAGAGGCACTCCTGAGCACTCCTTGGTGTCTGCCACCCTGTCCCCTTGTTCTCTTGCTTTATCCCCTCTGTGCATCCTCCAGCTTCCTTCAACACCAGGGCTGGGGTTCTGCTTACTTTTATCTGCAAGAAGATAAAAGATGGCAGTGAGTGGAACAATTTCAGCTGAAAAGCTGATCAGGACTTTCTTGTAGTGTCCTGCCGGAGAGAGGAATCAGCACTTGGAGGCAGAAGCTCCCAGGGCCACCTAAGGCCGCCAGCAGCCCACAGCAAAGAGTCTGATGGCAGCAGGAACCTGGGCAGGTGGTGCTCCAGGGATCCTGTGCACAGCACTGACTTCTCCTGTAGCACTGCAGCTCTGGAACATGTTTCATCTGTGACTTGGAGGCCTCTGAAGACATGGATGCATAGACTGGCAGATGGATCTCACCCTGTTGTGTCACTGGCACCACCCTGCGCAGAATAAAATGCATGTGGTGACTAAATAAACTCTTCAAGGGCAGGGAGACAGGAACACAGGATGGTTCAAACTGGATTAGGAAATTTCCATCCCCTTCTTCCCATCAACAGCCTTATCTGAGTCACCTCCTCCAACACAGCAAGCAGGGTCCCCACTGAATGGGAAGGGGGAATTTCAAGCAAAATGATCATTCTCTTCTGCTGCTTCAGGAAGAAAAGCAGCCAGCAAACACACCCTCCCTCAAACCAAGAGCAGCAATGGGATTTAACTACTGAATGTGCTGAATTCCTCCTGGTGCTTCACTGCTGGTATCAAGCAGGGAATCTGAGAAAACCTCATTCTCTTTTGTGCATTCTTGATCTTCTGTGGTTTAGATTTCTCTTTCAGGACTGCAATGAAAGTAAAATCTCAGATACCTGTTCTTCATGCAGAAATCTTACTAGGAGGCACAAATGTTCTTCTTAGATGCCTTTTTCTCTGACATATTTTGCCTCTGTGTTGACATAGACCTCACAGTAGGGAGGAGAAACATCAGGGGAAATGCATGTCTCTAGCACAGAGCTGAGGAGAAGCAGCAACAAGTTGTCAAGCTTTTCTCTTTCCTCTTTTTTTTTCCCCCAAGTCATTAAAATCAACCAGTCAGAAATTCACAAGTAAGTTGCTTCACCTTGCATCAAAATCACTCTGTCTTTACTCATCTCATCCTCTGTTCTGCGTTGAACCTCAGCCACTTAGTCATGCCTAAAATTCCACTTCTGTAACCATGATGTAATACACCCATGTATCAGAGTATAGGAGAATAATAGCAATATCTAAATCTACCCCTCTTCCCTTTCTCCTGTCTCTAGCCACTAGACAGTGCTCAGCCTGGTAAAATTTGCCAGAGTTTGTGCAGCTCCTTGGGCTGGAAGAAGGGACCCCACACAGGACATTGTAACAGAAACTTAGTGAGCCCAAGGCTGGCTTCAGGTAAAAGGAGATTAAAAAAAGAAGGTTGTGATGCAGCCCCTTCTGCCCCCTTGGTTACAGGCTCATCCTGAGCCCAGTCATGGTTTGGCAAGGCACTGGAAGCTGGTTTCCCTTTTCCTCCAGCAGGGCAGGTAAATAGCATACAGCATCTAATACATATCAGCCACAAGAGAGGCCAAATCTCTGCCAAGCAGCTCTCTGTGCTGAACAAAACAGAATCAATATTTGTCATGCAGAGCCCCACTTTGGGCAGCTGCACATCCAAACACATGGGCATCTGCTGGGAAGGGTCCAGCTGCCCACGGGAGCTGTCTGTGTGCCAGGGAGAGGGAGCAGAACAGAGAACTCTTATCGGGAGATGATCTGGGCTCGTCACTTCTGGTCAGCCTCGTTCCCAGCGGAGGGGGTGTCTCTGAAGTCCAGTTAAATAGTGCTGAAAGCCCTGAGGCTGCTCCATCAGGAGAGGAGATGTCAGCTCAGACCAACCACGGCCTGCAGGCAGAGAAACCCCAAATGTCCCAATGGTCAGTCCTGCTGGTGGACCTGGGATATCCTTTCTCATGCAGAGACCCTTCCCTTGCTGGGGAGAGAACAAAAGACTTGGTAAGTTCAAATTAAACTTCAATAATTTATTTTTATTTTTAAAAGTGTAACTGCAGCCAAAGAGCTATCAAAAATCACAGAATGGTTTGGCCTGAAGATAGCTCCAACAACCCCTTTTGCTAGACCAGCTTGCTCAAAGTCTCATCCCACCAGGTCTTGAACCCTTCCAGAGATGGGACTCCATGGCTTCTCTGGGCAATGTCGGCACCTCATCACCCTCACAAGGAAGAATTTCTTCCCAATGTCCAATCTAAACCCACACCCTTTCTGTTTAAAGCCATTCCCCTTTTTTCTGTCACTCTATGTCTTGTCACAAGTCCCTTTCCAGCTCTCTGGGAGCCCCTTGAGGCACCGGAAAGGGCTCTGAGGTCTCCTTGGAAACTTCTCCTGGCTGAATAACCCAAACTCTCTCAGCCTGAGAGATCCTATGTCAGCCTTAAATACTCATTGAGTATTTAATGATAACAATTAGAAAAAAAATCTTTATATTAGCAGCTAATTAGCTAGATTATCTGATGACTTTCATAAAGTCCATGTGGCACAAGCAGCCTATGAATTGACTCCATGCAGCTTGACCTTGTAAAATCCTGTCCTGGCCTGGCTGCCCATCTGCAGTCAGGGCCCAGGAGCTGAGCAGCAGCTTTGCTCTGGGCACCTGGGGGACGTTTGGGGGAGGATCACAGAGCAGAGCCACGTCTCACTGGAAGCTGTGACTCAGGAGCCAGCCTCAAAGCCCCTGTACCAGCTCTGGCCACCTCAGCACTATTTAGAGCACTATCTTCCCACCCCATTGACTCCCTCTGAAAGGTGCAGGCCTGCAGTGCCTTTGGCATTTCAAGTAAGGACAGAGCTCCTGCCCTCCTGCCCTAGGGCTGACTGAAGCCACAGCCTGCATGGGCTACTGTGTGGTGACCTAGACAAGCCTTTGGGACCCTTCCAGCCCTTCCAACACTGTGTCAGCACACAGAGGAACCTCAGGACAGCTTTCCTGTGAGCCCAGAATGCCCAGCCTCTCTCCAGGCTGCTCCCCAGCAAAGAAGGGAAGCACGTGATGTGCTTGGCTACTTTGGCTACAGAGGCAGCTGAACAAAAAGCTTCCCACTCCCCACTTGGATGTCCCATCACCAGGAGAGTAACACAGCCCAAAGAGCAATCCAAAGAGGATGGCAATTTCCAGCCTTTCCTGCAAAGGTCTGGATTCAGCAGCTCCATCTCTGCAGTTTCACCTCTGATACGTGCAGGGGCGAGGGCAGTGAGAAAAAGTCAAGCCAGAAGATCCCTAAACTTCCTCCCTTTGGGATATTTTCCACGCTGAGAAGTGCAGTGGAAACAGCAGCAATGGCTGCATAAACAGGGGTGCAGTTTTCCCCTCACACTGGCCACAGCACCACTGAGAAGTTTTGAAGAAATAAACTTCTCTGAAGCAGACAACACAAAACCACAGGCCACCAAGCTGAGAGCAGCACCGTGGAAAAGGAAACAATGCTGCAGGCTGCTGAAGAGCCACATTCACTGATACTGAGAGCAGAGGCTGTTGAAGGCAGGAGCACAGGCAAAGGTGATGATGGGCCACAGCTGCAGCCTTTGTGTCCTGCCTGGTGGCAGTGGCAGTGACAGCTCCCAGATTAGAGCTCCATGGACCTGACACCAGGATGAACAAATAGGGTTTGGGATTTTTTACACCACTTTTTTCCTTTACCCTTCAGATTGCTCTGTGAGAAGTGCTTCTGGGGCCAGAGGTCACACCCGTGGTGTCTTTGGGGACAGCAGCACTTCTGCTCAGCCACAAGTGCCAGCTCCACTCGAGCTCTAAACTGTGGATTGAGATCAGCCCCCTCCTGGTGGCCAAAGTGGGCTTGGGCTGCCTGGAGTGTGCTGCCCACACCACACCTTCCCAGCCCCCAGATCCTGATGTTTCAATGCTGGAGCCAAAGCCTCATGGAAAAAGCCCTGTGCACTTGTCAAGCAGGCAGCAAGGAGGGGTGAGGCTCCCAGATTTCTGCCATGCTGCTGGAGAAGGAATGAGGCACTGACCCCATCAGAGAGGCCTTGCAGTGCTTTGGCCATGGCAGAAGCCCATTGCACCAAATGAAGAGAGAACAGCACCACTCACTAGAAAAATATGTATTTGCCATCTGTGTTTTTCTCAGGAAAGAACATCTCACGGCAGGGGGCCCAGCGAAAGTCACGCAACTGACAGGTGGCAGCCCCTGCATCAGGAAAGGGGTGGCAGAGCTGGCCTCCATGGAGAACCCTCATGGGCTGAAAGTGCAGCAGCGGCTCGAGAGGCTGCTGTCACCTCAAGCCCCAGTGCCCTGCAGTGCTGGGCTGCTTGGATTGCATCAGCAGAGACTTGGCCACCTCAGCCTCCCCAGCAGCCAGGTGCGCTCACGCTGCCACTTCTGGGACAGCCCTCACAGCACTGCTGCTTCTGGCATGCCCCTTGCAAGGCAGTTGGGATGAGTTAAATAAAGTGGTTGGGGAGCAGCTTCTGGGATGGGAAGGGTCCATAAGTTAACACAAAATGAACACAGCACTAATCCCAGCCCAACTAGCAGGGAGTGGCACTGGCACAGCAGTCACAGTGCTGGGCAGGGGCCAGCCATGGCTCAGGGAAAGCACTTGTTCACACTACTCATCCCCACACCACTGTCTGTGGTGTCATGGCATGACCCTGACACCTCCTTGACACCCCTAGCTGTCCCCACCAGGGCTGTGACACCACGGGCAACAGCAGGTCACCATCTCCTCAGGCAGCAAGTAGTGAGTTCCAGCAGGGTCTTCAGCACTCAAAACACATTTTGCGCTTGTTGGGGGTTTTTGTAAGGAGAATATGTGCAATTCTGCTCAGGCTGATGCAGCGCACCCCTGGTATTTTCCAGGTCTGCTGCATCAAGCCTTTGCCAGTTGCTTGAATCCGCTCATGCTGAAGCCCAGCCACAGTTTCTGGCTGGGTTTTGTGGTGCCCAGACAGGGCTGAGCCCTCACACCTCCGTGTGTGTGTGTGGGAAGAGGCTGCCACCCACACTCCATTTCAAAGCTTAAACAGGCCGAAGAAAGTCTTGGATTCCTCAAAATTAACCAGGGCGACTTTGGAGACGTTGACGTGCAAACTGTCCATCTTCCTGAGCTTGAAGAGAGCCCCCAGGTAGCTGTTGCGGGCCCACATCCTCTGGCCTGTGCAGAAGTTGGTGGCTTTGTCCTCCATGAGCACGAGGCTGCCCGGGGAGGCCGGGTTCCTCTTGTACACCACGTGGCTCAGGAGCTGGCTGTCGCAGGCACTGCCGCGGAACAGCACCTTGGAGTACACGAAGTACAGCCCGGGCTCGCCGATCAGCAGCCCCCGCTTGTGGTACTGGACGCCGCTGGTGTAGGCATGGCCAGAGACAGGCTCCCACTCCAGAGGGAGGTCCTGCTGCGCCGGGTTGCCTGGGAGGTGAAACAAAACCAAAGAAAAGGGTGCTGAGTATATTCGGTTGTGCGTTTTTTTCCTCGGGTCATGCCCCGCATGCAGCGTGGAAAGTCCTCCCCGGCCTCACACCTGACCAATGCCAGCCTGCAGTGACAGCTCCTGCCCTGCACACCCCAAAAGCCGAGCCAGAAGCAGGCCTCACCGAGAAGCATACATCAGGGGGAGAGTTTTATCGCTGGAGCAAATTTACACTGTCAAAGCAGACGTGTTACCTGAGGAGGGCAGGACAGCCTGCGAGAGGTGGGCTCCTCATAACCCCAGCCATGGCACCTGGGATCCCGTCACAGCTGCCCACCCCTGCTCCTCAGCACCCACCTGTTAAATGTGCTGCCTTCCTCGCCTCCTTCCACAGGGGCCGCTCCTTCTGCCCTGCACAAAAAGAGGGAGGACGTTGGCCCCGTGCTCCATGGAGCAGTCAGCCCGAGAGCAGCCCACAAAGCTGGCCCTGAGACCCTGCAAACCGTCCCGCTGGCCGGCAGGAAGGGGAGCTGTCCTCAGGAAGGGAGAGCACAGCTGGGAGAACTCTGTCTTCCCTGCAGGGCTGAGCTCCCTTTCGGCTCCGTATTTGGATCCCATCCCACTCCATCCCTTCTCTTTTCCTCAACATCTACTTCATGTTCTCTAATTTTAGAAGCAACATTTTCTTTTCTCGAGCAAATTATGTTTTCCTTTCTAATCCCCCTTCACCTTTACACTATTTTCCTGTTTCTATATATTTATCCAGGCCCCTCAAGAGATACAGGTTTATTATTTAAGTTCAGTTTCTGCTAAAGAAGCCTGTGATCAGAGCACTGAGCATCCAGTTCAAATGACAGCTCCCCTTCCCTTAAAGGGGAAAATTTATTGGTATAGGAGTTGATGAGAACCAGGACTGCCCTTTCCCAAGAATTTTGCTATTTTTTTTTTTAATTTGGTATCAGAACAAATTTGAAAATAAATTTTCAAGTAACTAAAATTCTCAAGGGAGGAAAAAAAACTTTTCAGATCTAGAAAAAAACTGTCAAGAGGACTGAAGATTTCTTTCTGACTCGGCCATTTTTGAAGAAGATATATCCTCAACACATTAACATTAACACAGAAAGCAAAAGAAAAGCAACAGTTTGGAAGTTCAAACCCACAATTTTTAGATTGCTCCACCCAAATTGAAACTCTGGAGTTTTTTCCTAAGTGAAATCTAGAAAAAATTGGCAGGTTCTGGTGGAAAGTTTCCATTTCACTGGTTCCTCATGCAGGCACAGACTCACCTGTGAGTTTCTCAGAGGCTGCAGGGCCAGCGCTGGCAGACTGTCAGGAGAGAAGAGGGACACTGGCTTAGGCTGAGAGCATGAGCAGCCAAGGGCTGCCTGTGACAGTGCCTAAATCTGGGTGCCCATGGGGAGCTGCAAAGAGCTAAGAAATACACAGGGAGAGACCTGGCAGCGCTCAGGAGCACAGAGATGTCCGGATAAATCAATCCCCACGCGAGCAGTCCCGCAAGGGGACAGGCACCCCCCTTCCTCTGCCACAGCAGACGCTGAAATGCCACCATCCTGCCCCTTGGGAGCATCTCAGACACGACTCCGAGGGTTTCTTTTCCCGTTTCCCCAGGGACCTGTGCCCAGCCAGGCAGACCTCACCTCTCTGAGCTCATCCACTTCCTTCTCCAGGTGAAAAATCTTAAATATGCTCAGCCCTATTCCCGTGAAGGCCACGAGGATCAGCAAGAACATCACGAGGAAGCCGGCGCTCCTCCTTTCCCTGTCGTTCCGTGGCTTTCTCCTGCGGTCGGGTACCGGCGGTGGGAAGTGGGGAGCCGTGGGGCAGGGAGCCTCGGCACAGCCGTCCACCCAGAAGATCTGCGGGCAGTAGCTCAGGCTCTGCTGCACGGGCGGCAGCGGCACGGCCCGGCACGGCTCGTCCTTGCGGCCCCCGAACACAGCCGGGCTCGCCTCCCGAGCCCCGGGGGCAGCTCTGCCCTGCCACGGCCGCATCCCTGCGGCGCCCGGCTGGGATGCCGCGGCTCCGAAAGCTCCGAAAGCTCCGAAAGCTCCGAAAGCTCCGAAAGCTCCGGCAGCGGCAGCGAAACCTTTTCGGCCCCGCTGCGCTCCTCCCACCGCCCCGCTCCGCCGCCCCAGCCCCAGCCCGGGTCCGTGGGACCCAAGGAAGCCAAGCCTCCTCCATCCCGCGCCGCAGGGAGACGCGGAGCCCCCCAGGAGGATGCGGAGCCCCCCAGGNCCCTTCACCTTTACACTATTTTCCTGTTTCTATATATTTATCCAGGCCCCTCAAGAGATACAGGTTTATTATTTAAGTTCAGTTTCTGCTAAAGAAGCCTGTGATCAGAGCACTGAGCATCCAGTTCAAATGACAGCTCCCCTTCCCTTAAAGGGGAAAATTTATTGGTATAGGAGTTGATGAGAACCAGGACTGCCCTTTCCCAAGAATTTTGCTATTTTTTTTTTTAATTTGGTATCAGAACAAATTTGAAAATAAATTTTCAAGTAACTAAAATTCTCAAGGGAGGAAAAAAAACTTTTCAGATCTAGAAAAAAACTGTCAAGAGGACTGAAGATTTCTTTCTGACTCGGCCATTTTTGAAGAAGATATATCCTCAACACATTAACATTAACACAGAAAGCAAAAGAAAAGCAACAGTTTGGAAGTTCAAACCCACAATTTTTAGATTGCTCCACCCAAATTGAAACTCTGGAGTTTTTTCCTAAGTGAAATCTAGAAAAAATTGGCAGGTTCTGGTGGAAAGTTTCCATTTCACTGGTTCCTCATGCAGGCACAGACTCACCTGTGAGTTTCTCAGAGGCTGCAGGGCCAGCGCTGGCAGACTGTCAGGAGAGAAGAGGGACACTGGCTTAGGCTGAGAGCATGAGCAGCCAAGGGCTGCCTGTGACAGTGCCTAAATCTGGGTGCCCATGGGGAGCTGCAAAGAGCTAAGAAATACACAGGGAGAGACCTGGCAGCGCTCAGGAGCACAGAGATGTCCGGATAAATCAATCCCCACGCGAGCAGTCCCGCAAGGGGACAGGCACCCCCCTTCCTCTGCCACAGCAGACGCTGAAATGCCACCATCCTGCCCCTTGGGAGCATCTCAGACACGACTCCGAGGGTTTCTTTTCCCGTTTCCCCAGGGACCTGTGCCCAGCCAGGCAGACCTCACCTCTCTGAGCTCATCCACTTCCTTCTCCAGGTGAAAAATCTTAAATATGCTCAGCCCTATTCCCGTGAAGGCCACGAGGATCAGCAAGAACATCACGAGGAAGCCGGCGCTCCTCCTTTCCCTGTCGTTCCGTGGCTTTCTCCTGCGGTCGGGTACCGGCGGTGGGAAGTGGGGAGCCGTGGGGCAGGGAGCCTCGGCACAGCCGTCCACCCAGAAGATCTGCGGGCAGTAGCTCAGGCTCTGCTGCACGGGCGGCAGCGGCACGGCCCGGCACGGCTCGTCCTTGCGGCCCCCGAACACAGCCGGGCTCGCCTCCCGAGCCCCGGGGGCAGCTCTGCCCTGCCACGGCCGCATCCCTGCGGCGCCCGGCTGGGATGCCGCGGCTCCGAAAGCTCCGAAAGCTCCGAAAGCTCCGAAAGCTCCGAAAGCTCCGGCAGCGGCAGCGAAACCTTTTCGGCCCCGCTGCGCTCCTCCCACCGCCCCGCTCCGCCGCCCCAGCCCCAGCCCGGGTCCGTGGGACCCAAGGAAGCCAAGCCT